>JADRCD010216326.1:6675-21969 GCA_019843815.1 Montemys delectorum
TCTCTCTCTCTCTCTCTCTCTCTCTCTCTCTCTTTCTTTCCTGGTAAGTACTTAGATTCCCATGAATTTGACTATCCTACATATCTCCTATAAGTGAAATCATAAAATCTGTCTTTTCATGATTGTCTTGCTTCACTTGACACAATGTCTTTAAGGATTTTCCATGTTAGCACATGTCTGAAGTCTCTTCCTCTTAGGTAATGATTAATAATCCATTGCATCAATATATGACATTTTGTACATTCATTTATCTGGTTGCGGATGCTTGGCTTGTTTCTATCTTCTGACTGTGGAGAAGCATACTGTTGTGAACATAAACAGCATTTTCTTGAGATGTTACCTCCCAATCTCAAGTCCATAGCAGAAGTGCAGTTACTGGGTCAGGGGTAGGTCTACTCAGGTTTGAAGGAATCAATGTATTGTTTTCATAGAGGTTGCATCATGATGCATTCCCAATAATTACATGAAGCTTCCAGTTTCTCCATATCTTCACCAACACTTGCCGTCTCCCTTCTCCCTAGCCCCTACTCCTCTGATAGCAATCCTCCTACATGTGAAGTGGAATCATTGTTTTAATTCATAATTTAAATCATCCGGCGATAAGTGATGTTGAGCATTCTTTCATGGGCTTATTGGTCATGCGTGTGTTTTCTTTGAAGAGACATCTATTAAAGTCCTTGGCCATCTTTTAATCAAGTTTTCTTTTGTTGTTGTTGATAAGCCTTCTTGGCTGACTTTAAATACTTCTTGAACTGATCGCACTCATTAACCAATTTGCTGTCCATGACCTTGTTGTTTTATGAGTTTTGTTATTAGTCGATGACAGTAAGATCAGCAAGAAATTAAACCTATCCTCCCATGTGTTCATAGTTTTCTTTTCTTTTAAAATTGAACCACCAAAGCAATGCAAGATCTCATTTATTATTCTCATTTAAGATGAGCCTCTTTTAATGCATTCTTATTTCTTGACCTGCCATAAACTTTTTTTTTTTTTTCAATTCACTTGTCCCTGTCAGAGTATTCTCTTTTGACTTCATGGAGACTAATTTCATTGTATAGCACATTTATAATTATATATGTTGAGTTATGAAATATGTGGTAAGAGAGAACCTTTTCATTTTGCTTAAATATTGGTGAGAACTGAATCCTACCTGCACAGTTCTGTTTCTATGGCTGAATAACAGATCACATGCTAGTGTGCGGCTCCTTAGATTTCAGAGCTTGAATCTGTTATGTCCTAGGGACCATAGGATGTGTTTGTGTCACAGTTGGTCCTCTGGCACCTGTATGCCATGACAATGCAATAGTCAGTACAGAAGGTAGAAAGCCTATTTCTGGAAGTTATTTCTACAACCACATAAACAGAAGCCCCCATTGCAAAACTGGTTGTACCCTGGAGTCAGTTTTCTCTTGGCTAAATCACTCCAATGCTAATACCACCTTGCAAGAGAAGACTCAGAGGAAGTTGGAGTGGAAAGGACAGTGGCCCTAAGAATGAAATATTGTTTCTTTTACAATTTGTGCAAAATAAAGCCTACCATACACTACTGCTAAGGTCTTTTCTGGGGCTTTGAAAATGGTGTTGTTAATGAGAAGCCTGAAGCTTCTACTTGTCAGCTTCAGGCTAAATGGGGTCAGGGCTTAGGGTGGGTAAATTGAGTTATCTGGTTTTCAGGAATGGGGAGCAGCAATAATCTGGTTAATTTACCCGTTGAGAATCCAGGTTCCCAGTTCAGCATGCAGGACATTGCTTAGCCTTCTTGTGCTTCAGCAATCACATACCACATGCTTAGTGTTCTTGGAATGGTCCATCTTGGCTTGGGACTATGGATTTCCTGGTAAAATGACAGCAAGCTGTGATATTTTTATTTTACTATCTCATCATTCTTCACCTGCAACAAATGTCCCTTAATTACTTCAGCATGAGTCCCAGCTGACATCCTCCATTCCTAAGGGTCTCTCAATCCCAGCCTTACAGTAAACTCAAGACATCCAAATGGTGCTGCCAGACATGGCAGCTGGAAGCCAGACATCACGGCCGATTGGAGCAATTAGCTGAGCCTCCATCCTGGGCCAGCCTCATTAGGGGTGTGCAGATGTCCACCGCTTGGGCTGCCTCTTCTCCCTGGGGCCGGCTGTCTCCCAGGTGAGGCTAACTGTGGGAGGAGTGTCAAAGCTGCAAGAGCTCTTCCTAATTCAGAGTTGCTAATTGAAGCTGAGAGAGAATTGCAGGGGCGACAGCCATTGTGGTCTGGTCCCGAAGGCTCTCTGATTTCCCTGTATAATCAGTGTCTGCACTGAGCTCGCCCCATCTGGGGGCAAGCCCAGCTGCCACAGCTCAATCGATTGTGAAGGGTGTTCAGGCAAACTCATACTGCTCATCCCCGGCTCAGCCCCCACCATGACTAAGTGGAAACATCTGGAAAAGGGCAGGGCAGGGTTAGGGTGAGGAGGAGGCAAAGGGCTATGGAGGATTTAAACCTGCTTTCTTTATGGGAAGATTTTTTTCTGCGACAATGTGTGCCTTCTCTTTCCATGTGGTGGGAGGTGGGGAAAAAAGAGTTTAATCCTAGCACAAACTGACAAGGGGCCCCAGATACCAGCTGTTATTAGGACCTGCCATGCACTCTGCCAGAGACTTTGCAACTCAGTCTGGGAATGGCCATTCCCTGGAGTTTTAAGTGGGCACAGCATGTGTAGCCATGGTGACCTAGTCCTGTATGTTAAACAAAAATTGGACCCCAGAGTTTATAATGGTTTGGTTGCTCCCAAAACTCTTTGGGGTGAGTTTTTGGGTAGAAGTAGTTTGCTTGGAAGCAATATCAGGAAGTAACACTGGGCGTTTGGAAAATGAAAGGAAAGGAAAGAAAGGAAAAGGAAGAGAGCCAGGGTAGTGAACATATAATGCTTACAACAACCCAACATCCCATTTTCCCAGGATTGAGAGATTCCTTATGTACTGGACATATAGTGTTGACTGGTGAAAGTCCCTGGCAAACTGGGACAAATTGTTTAGCCTGGTTGCATGAATGGTTAAGAATACTGGATCTGGACTTCATGAAGGTTCCCTTGGGATCCTGTGTAGAGATCATGATTCAGGATTGTCCCAAAACGCTAGGGGTACTACAGAAGTTACCCACTGGTTTCTGTCTGCTACTGGTTGAAGACTGCTCCCCAAATTGTTAGCCTGCTCTTCCCTGAGGGAAGCATCCTCCAGGGGACCTAGGAAGGAAACAAAGGGAAACCAGTAATGAGTACTTTATAGAACCTGTCTTTTATCTTTAGTCTGAATTTGAGCACAGGGAAATCACAGAGTCCTGCTGGGGATGTGCTGTCTTCCTTGTACCCTTATTCCCCGAAGTTCTCAGTTCCCTAAAAGTTCCATTCCAGTTCCAATTGGATTCTTCAGTCCACACATCTTGGAACCCTCCTGAAGCTACCTTAAAGATTCAGTGGGAGGTGGGATGAAAGGAAGTAATTGATAGCTGTGTCTCGTCAGGTAGATGGGCAGAAGAATCACATAAGGTCCTCTATAGGCTTCAAGCAAGAGAGCTAGCTATGCACCTGCCCTAGCTGTCCATAAACTGTAATGTGTGTACTGCAAAAACCATAGGCTGAGGCCAACTGGACCCTACTGCAAGCAGAACAGTGGCTCTGCAGAGATGACCACACTGCTCCTTGTGTTATGGTTTGAATATGGAGTTTCCCCTGAGGCTCATGTGTTGAAGACTTGGTTTGGAAACGGTGGTGCTATTTTGGAAGGGTACCTGAACTTCAGGAGGTGGGGCTTATCTACAGGAAGTGAATCACTGGAGACTTGTCCTTGGGGGCTATTTCTATCCCCTTCCTGGGATCCTTTTTCTCCTTCTTGTCTACCATGACATAAACTGCTCCACCATATTTCAGATTAAAATGCTGAAAACACGAGGAAAACAAATCCTTGCTTTCTGTAGTTGTTCCTAGAAGGCATTTCATTACAGGGGTCAGAAAAGGAACGAACTCACTATGGATCCTGTGCAAATGTTAGGCTACGCAACAAAGGGGAAATGGAGATTTCCAATGAGTGTATCTCAAAATAAAGAGATTAATCTAGTGAGGTAGCCCCTGTGTAATCACAGGACCTTAAAAGTAGAGGAGAGTAGGAGAAAAGTAGTGAAAAGTAGGAGAAACAGAAGATCAAAGATGGAGGGAGAAAGGGAGAGTCTATTTATATGTCTATCTTTTATCTCTCTGTCATCTATCTACATATCTATCACCTACATATTACCTACCTATTTCATCTATCTATCTTTCTTATTATCTACTATCTATCTATCTATCTATCTATCTATCTATCTATCATTTATCTACTTATTCTACCTTCTATTATCTATCTATCTATCTATCTATCTATCTATCTATCTATCTATCTATCTACCTACCTAATCTATCCTTACATATCAAACCCTTACATCTACAAATTCATATATATCTATCCCACTCCCTCTTTCTCTCATCTGTTATCATACCTAGTCTTTTATGATCTATCAATCAACATATACACATTCAGAAAGGCTTTGGATAAGACTGCATCCAATAATCTTTGACGATAAAAGTTCCTGGGAGCTGTTGCTCTGCCTTGTGCTGTTGGCCATGGTTAACAGACTCCCTGAAAAACAGAGGTAAATGCACTTCTGCCAGAAACTACCTTGTTCTGTCCTGGCCAAGCATGTGAATCATGTGAAGCCCTGAGCAGTAGTGCCTTTCCAAGTGGCACTTGTGGCCCTGACCAGAGCCCGTGTGGTGGGATGCTGTACTTGAAGAAAGTACTTTTGCTTCACCATTCCCAAAAGCCTGAGATCCTGTTCTGACTGCTAGCTTTACAAAGATGTGAGGTAGCAGGCTGACAGATACTGGGAATGGCTAGCCTGGAATACTCCCCGGTTTTGAGATATCACTTTCCTTGGCTGGGGAGTTCCCTTCATGCTTCACTTGTTCTGGAGAACATTGCATGCTGAGTCTGTGGATCTGGGCTGCAAAGCCCTGGGAAGACAGGCAGGCTTTCCAGATTGCTGCAATCTGTAGGACTCCTTGGGACCCTGCAGACGTTTCCCATCAGCTGGGATTGGGTTACACCCATGATGCTGATGGCTTCCCTATGGCCTGTGCAGCCAAGTGAGAATTTACATGAAAATATAAAGACCCCTTCCTCTTTTGGGGGTAGGGACTCAGTGTCCTTGGGAGGTACCTGCCCATCTTTCTGGGAGCCTACAAGTCACACAGGGTACAGGAAGAAGGCATGTTCTACTTAATGAGACCAGCCAGGAGCTGTCTGAAAAGCTTCCCATTTCTCCTCCCTCTTCTTTCTTCTACATTCCAACAGTCATTCCCTTAATTAAACCATTAAATCTGGTTTAGTTATCTGGCTGCAATAGAAGAAACCAGAATACAGACCATCTTCCAAATGTCTTCTGAAGTACGTCGAAACGTTCCTCCGTATTTCTACTGCTTCCTCCCACCTCACTGTACCTTTTGGGGAAGAATGGGAAACAGGCAGAAAACCAAAAACCTTAACCATGCAGTTTGTACCTTATCATTGCCATCACTGACCACCAAGCTTCCACGATTCACACTAATCCTGGAGAGGCTCACGGAGGCGTGGTCCAGAATAGCATGACCATACTGCCTCAGGTTCTGGGCCACTAATTTATACCATGGTTCTGGGCAAGCCAGTGTACTTTCTCGTGCCTTATAGCGGGAGGCAGGGATTTTATCTAGTCCCCAAAGACCCTTCCCTTTATGACAAACCCAGATCTGTGTTTGGTCTGGCCAACACCTTACAGCATCCTTCCCATCATGTTTCTCTGTTCTTCCGGCAGTTTCCCTAGGTGGGTTTATGGGAAGCTCTGGCCTCCATGAATATCTCATTTCCACCACTTATTATCAGGGGGCTTACTGAGGCCTTCACTCCTCCCACCTTCCTGCATTAGGTAGCCTGAGCGCTAACAACAGCCATATTTTTGTTGAGTGCTATTAAGCCCAGAATAGAAGAAGCCTGGAGCAGTGGTGGGTGGAGGGGGAAGAGAATGCCTGAAATCTATACTCAGGCTGAGCACAGTTAAGTAGGGCCCCAATGTCTGAGAATATACAGACAATCAAGCTGAGCCATGGTCCTTCATTCTCCTGGGACAGTTAGAGTGAGGGTAGGGGAGTGGGCCAGAGCTACAATGGAACATGGGAAGGAAATAGGGAAACTATGGGTGCTGGTCAATCTGTGGGTAGAGCTCTCCAGGAAGACAGTAGGCTCTGCCTAGAGTTTTTCTTTTTATGTATGCTCATGTTCATGTATGACAGTGTGGACATGTATGTGCCATCTGTGTACCTCAGGTGTCAGGTCTCACTGTTCATTTATCTTTACCTTGTTTGAGGCAGGATTTTTCATAGTTTGTCATTTAATGATGAGTACGTTGGCCCATGAACTTCTGGAGATTGTCCTGTCTCAGCCTCCGATCTCTTATTGGAACACTGAGATTATAGATAGGTTCTACCACATTGGGCTTGGCCTGAATTCTGGTCATCCAAACTCAAGTTATCAGGCTTGCTCAGCAGCACTTCACCCAGTGAGCCATCTCTCCAGCCTTAGGGATTTGATTCTTAGTGGACAACATTAGTTTTCATTACTTTGGTAGTCCTGAAGTAGGCTTCTAATATTTTCTCAAAGGGACAGAAGTAGCAGGTTGACTCTGTACATCTGTGGTATGTTCAAAAAGACATAAATACTTTGCAACTTGAAGTTCTGAGAGAAAGGGGAGGGGGGTGTCTTTTCATAGGCAGGTACTCTGGTAACAGCAGGAGATGTTGGCTGTCCTCTGGGATGTTCAGGTGGAAATAAAAGGTGATTTATAAAAATGCCATGAGCTGGTGGGTGTGTTGGTTCATGCCTTTAATCCCAGCACTTGTGAGGCAGAGACAGGTGGATCTCTGTGGATTCAAGGCCAGCCTCTTCTACGTAGTGATTTCCAAGACATCGAGCAATAAATAGTAAGACCCATCTCAACCTTCCCCCAAAGACATTGTGAATATTTTTCTCCGGAAAATTAACACTAGTCTGTGCTATGATGTCTCAGAAATCCTATGAGGGAGAGGCAGAAACTATTTAATTTTGTTTAACCTTCTGTCACCCAAGTTTATTTGAGAACAGTCCCTATTTCTTTCTTTCTTCTTTCTTTCTTTCTTTCTTTCTTTCTTTCTTTCTTTCTTTCTTTCTTTCTTTATTTGAGTATCTACTTTAGCCCATGCACCAGGCATTCGGTGAATTAGATTCTGGGAAATGATACCCCTGGGCGAATTCTTCCAGTGGAAGCCACTTGAAGCCACTTAAAGCTACATAGCTGCACACTTCAGTTCTTGCTCAGGGTCTCTGAGAATGAGATTTTCTCTTTAGATTTCTGTAAAGGTATGCATGTAGATTTATATTATAGTTCTGATAAACTAAAGACATTCTGAGACTTCAAACTCAAGCTATCAACCTAAAATGCATGAAATGAAGAGAAAGGAAATAGAATTATTTTATGAACTACAGAGATGTGCAAGACCATTTCCAGTTGAGATATATGCTTTTAAAAAGGCAGAACAAAATAGTAGCTAATAGGTAGGGGTGGGGTAGTTTGCCTGAATGAGTTCCTTCAGATGCAGAAAGAGGAACTGAAATGAGGGCTCTCAGGTTAAATGCCTTAGCACACAAGCAAACACACTAACATCTGAAAGTCAGCTCTAGGGTAGGAAGAGTGAAGTATATCAACCCAAGGTAGAAAGAAAGAGATGGGAAATGCAAGTGGCATACTATCGAATGCATCGCAGTTTGTAAGAAGATACAATGAGTTATCTGGTTCCATGGAGCTATGGAGGGAAGGTAAAGAGTAGTCGGACAGCTCCTTGGAAGACAAAGGAGGAAGAATTTTTTTATCTGGTTCCTTCCCATCTTTTGAACTTCACCATTCAAAGCTTATCTTTTCAGGCAGCTTCTGGGGATGCCAGAGCCCCCATGAACCAGCTAGTTAGAACTGGATGCTAAAGTCACAGAGTGGACCACACCATTGCATGCATGCTCGAGACCATAGCAAAGCCCAGCTTTTGCTTTGATAGGTTGAGATGAGTAGTGCTCTTAGATACTGAGGGGAGAGCAGTGGTTAGCATCCAAGCTTCAAAAAACAGCTAAGGTCAAAAAGAGGAATGTGGAGCAAGAATAAACTGAGCACAGAGTAATGATTGCCTCAACAGACAAAACTAGATAACCCCTGCAAAGGAGAATGTACTAGCTTACCTCTTTTCCTAACTTGGGAATGATTGGCCAAGGAGAAGGCCAACTGCTAGCCACTTCACATTGTCTTTTGACGTTTTGACAGGAGCCACACCCTGAACCACACCCCACATCAAGAGGGATGGCCATGGGTCATGCTCTTTTTCCATCTGGGAGCCATCTCCAGTCTGGCCATGAGATTGGGGGGGGGGGCCTGGTATCCTGGGAGTGGGTTTTGCCTGTCCTAATATTTAGGGTATGGTGAGTTTATTTTGGTTCAACCTTAGATCATCTATTTCCAGGGACCCACATGTCTTTTGTGTGGAAGCTTTCTTTCCCTTTGAGGTCTCCAGCTTGACTCTGGCAAGCCTGGCCCAGCTGGGAGGCCATCTAGAATGACATCTTCACAGGGTCTCACAAAGATTGTTTCCTTAAGCTTCTCAAATGTTTTGAAAAAGAAAAACAAAAGGAAAGGCAACTCCTGCCTTTCTACCATGTGACTTGGGTAGGACACAGAGTAGCTTCTGAGGCTCTGGTCTGCAGGGACAGGGTGTCCTTCCTAGAAATAGAGAGCTTAATCCAGTGCTTTAGGACCACAGAGTAGAAAGACGAAGTAAAAATAAGTGGCTTGTATCTGGATGTCAAGTTTTAGGATGGGAAAAGATATGGACCTTATTCTTCATTTATTTTAAATGACCTCTTCAGTTGGCTAATACAATAAGCTCATGCTGAGTCAAGGTAACATAATTTGCTAAAGGTCACATAAAACACGAAAAGCATTGGACTTAAACTCAGGCATGCCTTAATCCACTCTGTCTGTTTGAATTACTTTTTTATCCTGTGGGGCAACACTTCCCTTCAAGGTTCCTAGGTTTAGCATGTAGCAACCATGGGATGCTCTATGGTAGCTTTAAGCTCTCTGAAACCTAAGTTCAGAGGTGAACACTGTGTACAGTGCATACTTTTGGGACTTGATGCCCTTGGATATATATCACGGTTGCTTTCATTTTTCTCTTCTCCATGCCCTCTTTAGGATGGGTACTCACTTCTCTCCTAGAGAAAACAATTCTGGAACCTAGTTCAGGTAGGGCTGGGTTTTCTTCTGTCTTGGTTGGGTTTCTAGTCTACGATTACATATAAAATCTGATTTAATGCTGTAACTGCACATTGCAGGTATCATGATGGTTCTTGATCACAGTTTCTAAGAGAAAGTCATAGCAAAAGAAAAGAGTCTTCATGACTTGTTCTTTTTACTAAGCGTGGGACCTTTCCAAGTATATTTCTTGATCATTGGATTATAAATATAAGCCACAAATATTGCTTTCATTTCAAGTTTTGTTTTGAAGAACTTTCGATACAACTCTGATAATTTTTTGACATACAGCATACAATTTGGGCCTATATTTTAGTATGACTATTATTATATCACAGTATTATTATTATTATTATTATTATTATTATTATTATTATATTACATTATATTAGGTTGTTATTGCAAGTACAATCTTAGAACTGAAGATCTCCAAAGAAGCCCTTATTCCCTAAATATTCAGCTCTGATGCTGGAAATAGCAGGGTCATTACTGGATGTTCCTTTCATGTATTTCATCTCTAAGACAGAAAGGGTTTGCTTTCTTTTAATAAAGAGTGATACAACTTCCCTTGGGAAAATCAGAAAATTATCCAATAGTAAAGGGTTGTAGCCTGAGAAGCTATTAGAAGGTATATAGTCATGTAGATATGTTTCATGAAAAACTAGGTCCTCATTAAGTTTCCAGGAGACACTTTTCCCTCCCAAATTATACAAACTATGCAAATGTAATATGTTGGAAAGCTCCAAAGAGATTAAAATGTATTGGCAGGTTACTAGGGTGATATATATTACTATAAAAAAATACACACAATAACATCATAAAACCTAAAATTTGTATGGCTGAATGATTAAATGTGGAGACCCAGCCATCCTGTGGCTTCATCATTTTGATTTGGACTTCCACGTTCTCTGTGTTTCTCTGTACTGTTACCTGTAGAAGGACAAGGGACATGAAAGTTTTGCATGTCAGAGGTCCTTTGGGGACAGTACACATCCATCCATTTACCATGTTGTGGGTTAGAAATCCATAACATGACCACATCCAACTGTGAAGGACTCAAGGAAATGGAGTCTCCCTTGTCATGAAGGAATGGAGGGAGAAATGGATGTGTTAAACAGTTAACCATTCTCTGTCTTCCATATAATCTTCCTTAGGTACCTACTTGGAAATCAGCCCTGTTGACCTGAAGAGTAGCCAGTCATCATTTACCCACATGGATCTGAATCTGGAGACTGTAGCTAAGTTTGGAAAGAAGATGTCAACTTTTATCTACAGATACGAATGTTATATTTTTATAGTCATAACCTCTAGATAAATATCAAGTGAATATATATTTGAATTTTAGGCATGTCTTGAATGAACAAAGTGCTACCTTTTAGTATATATATTCATGATGTAGATCATGAAATCATTGCGGCATGTTCATGGTTGTCTGTCATGAACTTGATGACAGTTATCCACTGGTTACCCTCTCTGGTCTCCTTTCCCCTCCCACTGATTGTAGTCTTCTTTTCAAACAGTACCCTTTCTATGTTCATATTTTGTTATAAAATGCTACTTAATTTGCTCTTTAAATTATGAAGTTCTCTTAACATACCCCAAAACAACAAACCAACAACCAGGTGTGATTTCCTTATTTCATAGGAGATCCAAGGCTCAGTCAATATGATGGCTCTGCAAGGCTATCCTTTGATTCAAAAATCAACAACCTACCCAGACTCCCAACTGGTTGCTGTTTGAACTCAGCTTCCTGGCTCTTGGGGTCATGCTTTAGTGATTTTTCTCTGATTTCAGCTTGTTCCAGGGCTTCATGGCCCTCATAACTTAGATGCTTTTCTAGTCCTTTTCCGTTCTTCTCAGTCTTCAAGTGAGAGAACAGCTGAGATGGGAGGGTAGTTAATTCTGTTGTAAGGTTTAATATGCTGCACATTTTTGGTCCAGCTGCTCCCTGAGTTGATATTCAACAGCATTTAGTGAGCACTTATGGCATGCTTCATATTGAACTTGGAGGCAGAGGTCCAGAGATGCTATGGACATCTTTTGAGGAGGATCTTGTAGCCTGGCAGAGCCAGATCATGACCAAAGAGTATGTGTATGTGATGAGAGAAACCGGGAAAAAGCCATGTAGGGTGAACTGAGCTCCATAGGGCAGACAGGTCAGAGGTCAATGGAATGTTTGGCCTGATCCTGGACACATTGCAGGTCTGGCCATGTGGATAAGCCATGATCCTATAAAGAATAACTTCCGCCCCTCTGAACATTACCAGTGAAACTGTGGACCTAGGAATGCAAGTCCTCTGTGCTTTGTATTGTATAAGCCACATAAAACTGTCAGAGGCTGCAGAATGTGCACAGATGTTAAAACAAGCACAAGCAATTAGAAGATGAAAGTAAATTAAGATTCCTCCAGGATGAAATGGGAAAAGAGTTTCCTCTCCCTGCCACCCCCAGGGCTGTTGAAGTAGCTAAGTAAAATATCAAAGACACATAGCTTTTCCATTTTGGTTTTTCAAAATGATAGGCTAGGGAAATTTTAATTAAATATTCACTGGCCTAACTTTCTGCCCATCTTTTGTTCCTCTGAGTTTTGACCTTTGCAATCAGGTACAGAATCTTCCTATGTATGTGAAAGTGAAGACATTTGCAACCAGGTCTAGAATCTTCCAAGGCATGAGACAGAGAAGGCATAGAAGGAAATACCATGCAAACCTGTGATCTCAGCACTAGGGTAGATCTCTGGGAACTCAAGGCCAGCATGGACTACAAAGTGAGTTTCAGGCCAGCCAGAGCTATTTAGTAAGATATCAGTCTCCAACCATCCATCCATCCAACCATCCATCCATCCATCTAGTCAACCAACCAACCAACCAACCAACCAACCAACCAACCAACCAACCAACCAGTTAGCCAGCCAGCCAGTCAGCCAGCCAGCCAACCAACCAACCAACCAACCAACCAACCAACCAACCAACCAACCAACCCCCCTCCACAAAGGTAGATGTAGCCTCTTTAGTTAATGCAGTTAAGTCCTCTGCAGGCACACCCAGAGGCCTATTTCCCACATGATTTTGGTTGCCACAGTTAATCATCATCACAGTGTGTTATATTTCCTTTCAAGTTCAACATCTTTCATCCTATCCTTAACAGAATTGTCCAGAAAGCAGAGTTCAACACAAAGACTTATAAGTTGTACTAGCGAGAGTTCTCCAGAGAAAGTATGTGTGTGTGTGTGTGTGTGTGTGTGTGTGTGTGTGTGTGTAGATATTTAAAGGTTGCTGAGCAGAATTGTAGATCTCAGTCACGGTGGGTATATCTATAAAGCATTCCTGCACCCAAGGCTCAGAAGATACTGCAGAAGAGGAGGCAGAGGGATCGTAAGGGCCAGAGGATCAGGGAGTTTGTTGTGAGATCATATCTCCTACAGGCATCAGAATCTACACTCATAATATCTCACCAACATGACTACCCAAACATGAGCAGAACAAGAATGATGCCAGTGAACCTGGCAAAGTAGATGGAGGAGGTGTCAATCTTAGGAAAAGAACTGTAAGAAATGGAGGGAAGCTGGGAGCAGGAGAGGTGATCCCTCCCACACCAGGGAAGAGCACACCAGCTAGTTTTTCAGTGCCAAATGGTCACTCCTGAAAACATACATACAAATAACATTATAATCTAAGCAAGTTCTACTTAGGAATATATATGTATATTCATATGCGTATATGCATGCAATAACAATGAAAGAAGAAGCCACAAATTTAAAGGAGAGCAGGGAAAGGTATATGAAAGAGTTCAGAGGGAGGAAAGGAAAGGGGTAATGTAATTGTATTATATATATATATATTTTTTAAAGGTTGGTGAGGGCTGGAGAGCTGATGTTGTAGTCCCAAGTCTGAATGCTGCTTGCTTCAGAATCCCGTTTGTTGGTGGGTGAGAGGCAAATCTTTTCACTTAGTTGGCCTTTCTATTGACTCAATGAGACCCACCAATGTGATAAGAGCAATCTGTGCTACTCAGTGTCTACTCACATGTTTCCAAAAACACCTTCACAGAACATACTCAGAACAGTATTTGAACATACATCTGGGCACCAAGGCTGCCAATGACACATAAAATCAACTGTCATATGTGTGAATGGCAGAAAACTAGGAAGGTGGGTGTCCCCAACAAAGAGCACTGCAAAATGACCATGGGCAAGTGGGTGGCCCAGATTTGTGGTCTACAGAGTCAGGAAGTCTTTCACCAGGTGGACATTCATAATCTGGGTTGTGTACCTGAGAGTCTACTACACTGGTTCTCAACCTTTCTAATGCTGAGACCCTTTAAAACAGTTCCTCAGGCTGTGGTGACCCCCAATCATACGATTATTTCGTGGCTACGTCATAACTGTATTTTTGCTACTGTTGTGAATGATTATGTAAATATCTGATCTGCAACCCCATAGGGGGTCATGACCCACAGGTTGAGAACCGCTGGTCTACTAGCTCCCTTAGGCACATAAACCATCCTAACCAGAGAAGCCCTGTGCGGGGATGGGGCTAGCGGGTAACATTCAGGAAGAAGTTTAAACCAGAAAGTGTCTGCTCCAAGCTGGGGGGTGGGGGGAGCGGCTACACAGAACTGGCATGATATCCATGACAGATGTGAGAGCTATTAAAAGACCAGAGAAAGTACTTAGGAAGTGACAGATATCTCCCCAGCAGCTTCCCTTCCTTAAAATTCCAACTTAGGGGACTGGGATAGCATCCCTCCTTTCCTCCTGCATCATATCCAAGTAAGGACAGTTGATTCCATTTTTTCTTTCTTTAGTATGCCCCATGCAGAAATATCTCCTGTATTCCCACTACTTCATTTGGATTTTAAAGCTTGGTTTTGGGGCGATGTCTGAGCCAGTCAATAGTGCACATCTGACTGTGTAATGAGCCCTGCTTGAAATCCACCAATAGCACTGAAGCCAGATGAGTGCATTCTTCTAGCTCCTCCCACCAGAACACAGCCCCATTATCTTTTGTAACATCCCTGCTAGGGTGCTGTGTTTCTCTTGGGAAAGGTCCTTGGGGATCACCCAAGGCAATGTGCTCTTTTAATCTTTGATGCCTTTGGCCATTCTCCATTATCTGCTTGGAATGTCTTCCCTTTTCTTCTTCTCCATCACCAGCCTAATCACCAGGTTGAGCATCTATTCTTTTAAGACTGTGTTCGTGGGAAACTGTTTCCTCTGATGTTTTCTTGAGCCTTTCAGGTGAAGGCTCATCTGTACTATCTTTACGAGACTTCCTGCATCTTTAGGTCTGTGCCCGTAGTGAACTTCACTCACAGCCAACCTGCCTTCCTCAAGTTGATCCTCCGCAGCAAGATGCCTATCCTGGCCAAGTTTTTGTTACAGCTCAGCCTGACACAAAGCAGGTGCTCAATAAAAGGGTTGCAGAAAAGGTTGAAGAGGGGCTGTGGAGGACCCCCCTACCTTAGACCCTGATGCAGGAAGCTAGGAAAGGGTCACATTTCACTACATCTGGATTGTGTTAAGGACACACCTGGCTCAATGGAGCATTTTGGGCAGGGGTCCAGGTCCTGCTCTGAAGCCCCCTTCCACTTGCAGGCTGAAGCTTCTGACTCAGGCAGAAGTTGAGTTCTTGAGGTCTAGCCAGGGAGGCTAAGTGCAAGCCTGTCTCCTACCTCTAGTTTTCTGAGAATGTGTTCCCTAATCTCTGCTTACAGAGCTGGAGTCTGTGTGAAAGAGGCCTTTGTTTGAAATGGGAATGGTTTGGGGATAATCTCTCCTTGGATGCATTTTAATTCACTTTAATGACTCTGCCTCCTGTCATGCTTTTCTTCTGGGGTGGGGGGAGTTGTTGAAGAGATTAGAAAGAGTGAACCTGAGTCCTGAGTCCTAACCTTCTTCTGAGGGTGCCGCGACAAGAAAAAG
>JADRCD010216327.1:4660-33559 GCA_019843815.1 Montemys delectorum
TTTTTTTTTTTTTTTTTTTTTTTTTTTTTTTTTTTTTTTGCCTCCCTTCATCTGACTCCTGAGTTCCACCCAAGAAACCCAACCAAAGGAAGCGAAGGGAGGAGAAACAGAGAACTCTGTCCTCAGGGGGAGCCTGGCAGTTGTACCTGTCCCCACAGAAGGAATCCATATTCTCCACTTGTCACAGGCTCTTTGTATGAAGCATTTGTTAAGCGCCTACTATGCACAAGCAAGACACCACGATAGATACTGTGAGCAGTCGAACGCTGAGTCTTAGTCTTCAAGGATAGATAGTACAAGTGAGAGCTGCCACCAGCTGCTGCCTCCCTGCCCAAGCACTTATACACACAACACCCCCAGAGAGAAGGAAGGGGGTGTCTGAAAATGCCAAGACTGCCATAGCTTCCCTTGTTTCTTTTTCTGGAAAAGTATGCAGACTCTCTCTGCACTCACTTCCACTGCCTCTCTCCTTCCCCAACACCCGTTTGAATTTTTTTTCCTCTCAGTCTCACTTTTGCTCTTTTCCCCCTAGACCCTGTGGCTACTTCCTTCCTCATTACACCTCCCTGCCTGCCCCTCGACCTGACTGGCTGCTCTTTCTCTCGTTTCTCTTCCTTGTTTCCTTCCTTGGGTTCTCACTCTCAGACTCCCCAAAGGCCAGGCTGCCCTCTCCTCCCCACCCCCAGCTTCCATCTCCCGGGTCTGCTCTTCCTCTTCCAGCACCGGGGACAGCTCCAACCCCCGGAACAATGGACCCCACCCTAGGGCTCCTCTATAAATTCTCCATCTTAGTGTCTTGCCCAACTCCTGATTGGGGAGTAAGATGGGGGAAGGGTTGTTATCAACACCAGCAGCTCTTCTGGGGCGGAAAAGGAGTCCGGGAGGATAGAGATAGGAAGAGGGCGTGGCTCTTGCCCGGGTTGTGCGTCTCTCTCCAGGGTAGAGAATTTGTATTCCACCCCTGAGACTGACATCACTGATGTCAGGGGAAAGGAGGTGGGAGTGGGGAGGGGGGTGTGGAGGGGGGAGGTTTTTGTTGAGGAGAGCGCGGCCGGAGAGCAGAGCTCCGGGACCCAGGTGACCGGGAAAGCAGGCAGCCCTAGTGTCGGGAGTAGCCGGCAGCAGCCCAGGCCGGGGAACCATACAGGGTGGGGGTGGGAGGGGGGTTCAGGGAGAACCTGAAGGGGGCAGGGCAGAAGGGACCCCCGGAGCCCTGCCGCCATCAGAGATCAAGCATTTGGCATCAGGGATCTTCGGACCCAGCAGAAGGATCAGCCACAAGGGAGGTGTCTTCCTCTAGGAAGCCAACGAGAGAGTCACCTGCCCCACATCAGGAACAGGGACCCCCCTCATGACGCTGCTGGCCACCATAGCAGTCCCCTAGCCCCCCCAGCCTCCTTCCTATCACCCTCTTCTGACTTTTACCCCATCTCCTTTGGCATCTGTGTCTTTGCTCCCGCCCTCTGAGCTCCAGCGCTCCAGCTACCACCCAAACGCCCCAGGGCTTGGCCACCCTGACCCTCATCCTGGGATATTTGCCAGATCCCTGGGAGGGAGATCCTTTGCTTGGGCTATGCCCCCTGGTGGCTTGACAGTGTCTGCCTAGACCCCTGACCCCTAGCCCTCAACTCCCCAAGCCTCCTTTGTGTGAAGAGCCCTCCTCTGCTCAGCAGTGTGGTTGGGGGCCAAAGGGAAAGCCGGCCCTGCTGGGCCCCTGGGCCCTACCACCTGCCTCCTGGTTGGGCAGCTTCCCTTGTCTTTGGGCCTCTCCCTACTCCCCCGGCCCCTCCTCCTGGGCCGCCCCAATGAAGGAGCCGGATGCTATCAAGCTGTTTGTGGGGCAGATCCCGAGGCATCTGGAGGAAAAGGACCTGAAGCCCATCTTCGAGCAGTTTGGTCGGATCTTCGAGCTGACTGTCATCAAGGACAAGTACACCGGGCTGCACAAGGGTGAGGGGTCAGGCCAGGCTAGAGAGGAGGCACTGAGTGGCCAGAGATGCAAGAAGGAAGGAGGAAGATGGAGGGATGGAGTGGCCGGAAAGGGTTGATTTGGAAGCAGAGTTCAGGGGCTGGGGGACTGGATAAAGGAGCTAAGTAAGAACTCAGCTGAGTGACAGGGACCATACGGTGAAAAACTAAGGGAAACTCTGCAAGCGAGATGGAGGAGGGCGTTGGTGGCATGGGATGAACAGAAGGGTTAGGAGGACACGTTTTAGTAGAGGATCAAGACTGACAATGTGAGAAGCCCCAGATAATGCTGGGATGGCTGTCCAAGTGTGTTTAACCTAGAAAGAGTGGCCACAGTCAAGCCAGGGCAACTCAGGACTAAGGTGAAGTAGCGGAGGAGAGGGGCATGGAGAGAGACTGGACTTAAAAGTTGTTAGGCAGAGGTTTCTGAGGTCTCTCCAAGCGCTGTGCTGCTAAGCCGGGCTGGCCTGGAATCAGCACTTGGAGAGCTCCAAGCTCTGGGAACCCGTGGCCACACTACCTCTAGAAATCTTTGGGTCCAGGAAACAGCACTTCCGGCTGTCGCTCCCCCTCTTCCTTCCCCGCGCACTCTGCACACCTGTCTCTAGTGGAGTCTGGGAGATTCAAGAAGTGGGGAAAACGGAAGAGAGGGTGATGATGGTCAAGATGGAGGGGGAAGGAGAAAGGGGGAAAGAGAGCGAGCGCGCGTGCACAATACTACCTAGCTCCTCCTGCCCCCAGTCCCATCTCTCAACAGATCCAATGCTCTCCCACGTCCCTCACCTCCAGGTCCCTGACCCAGAGATAGGGTATAATTTTTATCCCTCTGGATAAACGCCTCCTCCCTCCCCAGCCCAGCAGGCAGAGAGGTCCAGAAGGGGGAAATCCCCCCTCCAGGTCCTCCCTCAGTCGGCCGGAGAAGCCCTTAGGAAAGAGAACACGAAGACTCACCTGACACTGTCTCTCTGCCTGTGCCCTCAGGATGTGCTTTCCTGACGTACTGTGCTCGCGATTCAGCCCTGAAGGCCCAGAGTGCCCTGCACGAACAGAAGACTCTCCCAGGGGTGAGTTCTGTGTTGTGCAGGGTCAGCCCCCCCCCCCCCCCCCCCCCCCCGAGAGAAGTCTTAGGAGTGGCTACGGACCCACCACCCTCCCAGGACACTGAGCTATCTTCTGCCTCTTCATCATCAGGAAGTCCCTGTAGCATCCTTTTCCCTCTGTAGATGTGTGAAACAAGAATGATAGGTGAAGTAAATGTAACCTTTTCTGAGGAGCACATGCAGTTCCTCCCCCACGGCCCCATTGTGTCCCCAGGCCATGCAAGAGGGAGTTCTCAGCTGTATGGAAGGAAGGTAGAGTAGACTGGACACCTGTGTCAGAGGGAGCAAGAGGCACCCAGGTGATTTTTTGTGGTGCTGGCTAAGGCAGGCTGGGTGGCTGTGAGATGGGGGAGGGGCGCTGCTGCCCTGAGAACAGGCAGCTGGGCCCGCTGGACTGTGCTGTGCTGCTGTCTGAGATCACACAGGCCCCCCTGCCTGTCTCCCAGGAACCACTCCAAAACAGAGCCACGGGGCATCAAAGTAGAGAAGGCCTGGAGCGGGCATGAGTTTGGGGACAGCAAACAGGGCTGACACCATCATGGAAGACGAGGCTTGACCCTACCAGGTGTCCCTGGGGAGTAGAGGTAGCTCTGAGGTGGCTCCCCTTCTGCAAAATAACATTTTTTTTCTTCTGAGACAGCCTTGTACAAGCCTGGGTTGGTAACTGAGAACAGGCATGAAGAAGCCTCCTGGGCCTTTTGGCCACTTGCTTCTGTTTTCTCTCAGCAGACTGAGTCTCAGGAAGCCCTTCCTGAAGCGTCAGTGCCCACGCCAAACCTTTGCCCAGCACTGTCTAGGGGCTGGAGACATCTAACCTAACCTCTACTTCTTTCCCGTATGGGACAGAAAATGATACTGACCATCCATCCTCCTGAGAGGAAACAGACAAAACAGATGGGGTGCGGCTATGGGAAATAGAACTACTTATTCTGCCCCAACTTCAGACTCTCTTGAGGTCCACCCTCTAGTCCACCCCCAATTATCTTATCCCAACCAACAGGAACAGCCATTGCCCAGAGTGGAGGGCTGGGGCATGGGTGTGAACTGGCACAGGGGTCTAGAGTAAGCATGTGCTCGCTCGTGTACACATGCGTGTGAGCACCTGACAGATTAGGGATACAGGCAAGCTGCTGAGTTCCAACTTTCTCTCCTTTTTCTTTCTAGAGAGCTCTCACAAATCAGGTTTTTTACCTCCGTTGCTGTGGGTTTCCTGTGCCTCATTTCAGAACCCCTACAGGAACTGGAGAATCAGGGGAGGAGCCCAAAAGAGGCCAGTGTAGGGACTTGGCAGTGTGGGGGTGGGCAGGAGCCCCCAAAGCACAGTACCAGCTAGGCACATCTCCCCTGCACCTGGCCCCTCCAGCTCCCGTGAAGCTCAGGTAAAACTGTTCTGAGAAGCCAGCGGACTGGACATAGGAGTCAGGAAAGGCTCCTCAGTAGTAACGGCTCCGTCACTCTGCGCCAGACTTCCCAAGTGACACTAAGTTCCCACAGTGGCCTTTGCCACAGTGGACAGAATCCAGAGGGACTGATAAAGTTTCTATTAGGAAAGGAGGGGTTCCATTCTTCTAGGGGGGAATCCCACACTAAGGGGTTGAGAAACTCAGGTCAATTAAGGGAAGAGACACCTATAACCAAATTTGTACCCTACCAAGTGGTCCCTCAGTTGTGTGTGTGTGTGTGTGTGTGTGTTGGGGTGTGTGTGTGTGTCAGTGTGTATATATGTATATATATAGGGTGTCAGCCGACTGCACGATTCTGTCAGTAAGTTTTTAGTCCTATCAAATCTCCAAACCCTCCTGTGAGGTCTACTTTAACATGTGCAGTTTTAGCCTGCTTGTGTTACTCCTTATCACCCAGAATCTAGTGGCTTGTGGCTGTTGAGCCCCTCTCCAGTGAAAGTTCCTAGGATGGCTCTGTCCCAGGTCCCTGGATCCATTTTGAGTAGGGTGTGCCCTCTTGGAAGTTGGTTGTAAGGGATGCTCCTGCCTGGCTTATCTTCCCCATCTATTCTGGATCAAACTCCCACTCTGAAGATGTTTGTTTTCCCATCGTCTTGAGGCAGAGATAGTGGTCTCTGGGACACCAGGATCAACTGTGGAGCCAGGAGGGGCAGGGCTCCAGACCTGCACCCTCAAGAGAATTAGATTCTATGAGAGAAGGAGCTCCTTTTTAGAAGTGGGATCTTGATTGTTAATGAGAGGGATGGACCTGAACGGTGGTCCTGTTAGGGAAAGCAGATCGGAGATCCCTGGCTGGAGTATAAATAGCCCCTTCTTCTTTGGGCAGCCCTTGGGAGGGCTTATCACCTGGTGGGTGGAAGCTAGGGAAGAGGCGCCTGCCTGGTTGCCAGGTAAACACAGTGCAGCTGGACTCAGGGGAGGGGGCAGGTGTACTCAGGTGAGCTAACAAAGCTGAGCTTCCCACAGGAAGTGCCAGGCCAGGCGGGGGTAGGGGGTGGGGTGGGGGAAGGACTGAAAATGGGCATTAAGAGTACTGAGAAGCCCTCTGTGAGGGTGGGGGTGGGGAGTTCTGTCCACAAGATCCATAGTGTGGTCTGTGCTGTGTCTCCGTGCGAATGAATGCGCATCAGCTGTGGGTATTTATTGATATGCTATTTTTGTGCTGGAAGCCTGTGCGGGACAGCTATCACATCATTTCTCTCCCAAGTTCTCAGTCTCTGAGAGAACAGTAACTTCCCAGAGACTTGCTGGGAAGAGCAAAGTGCCAATCTAAGATTGCCTCATGCTGTGGCCCTGGTTCCGACTGACTCTCCATCTTGAGGGATGGATGTGGCTAGCTGTTGTGGTGCCTGGGAGGGAATTTCCTGTTTTGGCTACAGTACAGAAGAGGCCCTAAGTTTCTAGCCCACAGACCTCCCCTGATGCGCGCACGCCCACACACACACTTTAGGAGATTGAATTTCAGATAGGATAATCCCAGATTGGTAGAAGGTAAAGCTGGGGGCAGATTGGCAGGAGGATTTATATGATTGTGCGCCTCCCACCCCCCACCAGCTGCTCTCAGATCCAGAGATTTGCGCGGGAGGGACAGCTGGGGCAGGGATATCATTGGAGATGAGTCTCAGGTTTGATCTAAGGCTGTGAACACCTGGCTGGCAGAGTCCAGTCAGGAACTGTATTTCGGTATTTCTCCATGTTAACTGATGTCACTCAAGATCTCCAAATTCGAGAGCACCAAAGTTGAGCAGCATCTGACTGCAGACTTCCTGGTCTGTCCTCTAGTTTAACGTTAGAGGAAGTTGGAGCCTGGAGGGGCACAGCTAGTGAGGGGCAGGGCTCCAGACCTAGGTCTCCTCTCAGTTAACTGACTTTCCTTAGAGTACCCTAAGCTAAGCCTCACTCTTAGTATGTAAATAGATACCTCCTTTATGCTTTTGGTCTCTGGAATTAAGACTATCCCATCAGAGTGAGGGGACTGGGACCCTAGCAGCCAGCAAGAGAAGTTCAGAGGCGGAACACTGCATGCTTCTCCCACTTTCCAGTTACTCCTCTGCTCGCCATCTTGGTTAAGGAGATCAACCTGTGGGAGTATTTCCCAAGTCCACTCACCAAACAAGACACTGAGTAGAACTAGAAATTTTTCTGCCCACATTGAAGACTGAACAAAGGGTGATATTGTGGGAGTCAGGGAGAGGATAGAGCTCTGGAGGACTTCCGAGTCAGGGAGGATTGCAAAGAGCACGGGGTAGCGCCGCTCCTTCAGGGCTTCTTTAGCGCTTTCTTAGCTCTTCAGATAGCAAGGATTGGTTGTAGAGGCAGGACGCAGGAGACAGGAACTGTATGTATGGCCCCTGCAGGACTCACTCCAAGTACCTCTCTCCAGGACCAGGAAGCATTCTTGGGCCCCTCCCCCACCTCCCAGCCCCCACCCAATACTCTACCCCCAGCATACCCTGTTCCCACCCCCCTCCAGTCCTCCTCTGATGTGTGTGGAGAAGCAGGAGTGATGACGTCACCACGGTCGCCAGGGCGACGGGGACGGATAAATCAGGCTGAGTGGGCGGTTGCCATGGTGCGCATTCTCTCGTTGCCACGGAGACTGGGCATCTGCTCCCTTTGTGCTGCCCGAGTGCCTTCCCCCTGGGGTCAAGGGGTGTAGGGGAGCAGAAAGAGAGGCAGACACACCTCCAGTGGTCAGAAGGAATTCTGGGCCTCTGTGGGGGTCTCCCTCAGCCTTCCTGGGGGTTCTCTATGCGATAGCCTCTGTTTGCGCCTACTTTGCAGAATGGAGGCAGCTCTGGTCGATCAGTTCCTTGGTTGAGCTCTGACTCAAGACCTGGGTACTAAGGGTAGGCCTTCCTCATCTAGGAGAGTAGCATCTATGGGTGACCCAGACATTCTGAGGCCAACCTGAACCCAGAGCTGCACTCCATGAAAAATCTTCCAACACATCCCCTCTCCCCAATATCTCTAATCCCTTCAGGTCAGAATTCTAGACAAGATTGGCCCTACCCTTTCCTTCCCATGAACTTAGAGGGCTGAGGCAACTTCGTTCCCTTCAGTCTGGGAGGGCTCCTGGATGCTCCAAGGAGGCCCTGGCAGCTTCCTTTTTTTTTTTTTTTCTCTCCTATAGATGAACAGGCCGATCCAGGTCAAGCCAGCCGACAGCGAGAGTCGAGGAGGTAGGTTCTCTAACTTTGGATTTAGCCCCTTTTCTCCTACCCCCAGGCCCAGGGCTTGATGGAGCTGAAGGACAGACAGCCTTTCTTGAGGAAGGAAGTCTGGTAATGCTAAAGAATTATCTGCTAAGGTTGGGTTAAGGAGTGGGCGGTAGGAGATGTGACCCGTTTGTAGAGATTACAAAACGGAGGCCAAGGAGAGTTCACATCCTGCAGAGCTGAGTTCTGCAGGATACTGAACTCTTAATTCCCCACTATCAGTTCCTCACACCCTAGAGCCACTGTTCCCCAGGAGGTGGGGTCAGGAGCAACAGGTCTATGTGAAGAGGGAGGGCTGGGAAAGTGGTCAGGAGGCCCTGTACATTCCTCCCTTCCTACGCCCCACCCCCAGAAGACCGGAAGCTCTTTGTGGGCATGCTAGGAAAGCAGCAGACAGATGAGGATGTCCGGAAGATGTTTGAACCATTTGGGACTATAGACGAGTGCACTGTGCTCCGAGGGCCAGACGGCACCAGCAAAGGTAGCCCTCCTCCCTTAATCCCTTCTCCGCCGGACCCAGTAGGGTGCCTTCATGGTAGGCACTCAACCCAACCGCACTTCTCCTCCACCCCATCCACTTACTGTAGGCTGTGCCTTTGTGAAGTTCCAGACTCACGCTGAGGCCCAGGCAGCTATCAACACCCTTCACAGCAGCCGGACCCTGCCGGTGAGCCCCAATCCCCTCCTGCCTTCTCTCTCTCTCTCTCTCTCTCTCTCTCTCCCACTGGCTACTTGCCAGGCAGTGTGGCATAGAGCGCAGTTCATTCAGGATAGGATTTTTAATTTACCTCTTTTTGAGTTTCCCCCAAAGAATCAACGAGTCAAATACCAAACTCCCATAGCTGCTCTTCAGTTCTGGTCCACTTCCCATCCGCTCCTCTCCAGCCTCCCCTCTCAGCGCTCTTTCAGCTCCTATTGCTTCTCTACCCTCCTGACCCCACCACATCTCCTGGGGTGTCGGGACCCTGGTTTAGAGGCCCCACCTGCTCAGCGCATGTTGAGACTGCTGTCCCTAAATGCTAGCGTTCGGTCAGCTGAGTATGAGCTGGAATTGCAGCTGGACCCTAACTAGCTGCTTCCAATAGATTGTATGCCTCTCGAAACTCAAAGTTCAGGCATCAGCCGGAGAACTGAATCAACTTGAATCGGCTGGCTGGACTCCTTCACCTCTGAGTCTAGGACTCTGTAACAATACTTGCAAATGTTCCGATTTAGATTTGATTTGGCTCCGGGTAACATTAAAATGTGATGTGGCACCCACTGAGCACTCCATGAGACCTGGGCGTGGGTCCAGAATCATGGCCGAGAGATGGAACAGTTTAACATTCCTCACGGCTAATCCCATGTGGGTTGCCAGCACAGACATCTCTCAGCGCCACCCTTTCTATTTCCACGAGCCTGTCAGATTTTTTTTGTTTTGTTTTGGTTTGGTTTGGTTTGTTTGGGGTTTTTTTGCACTTAATTTCACATTCCTCAATTCTATCCAGCCTTTTACATATCCCAGTGCAGGGAGATGGCGGGATTAGGAACTCCCCATTTGGATTGGGCACTGTAATGGCTGTGCTCCCAAGGAGGCCTGAGGCCAGACGAGGCCCCCAGGGAGCAGATGCTGACTCTTCCTGTGACATGTGGGGCCCATGCCCAGGGTGCCTCATCCAGCCTGGTGGTAAAGTTCGCTGACACAGAGAAGGAACGAGGTCTCCGACGGATGCAGCAGGTGGCTACCCAGCTGGGCATGTTCAGCCCTATCGCCCTCCAGTTTGGAGCCTACAGCGCTTATACCCAGGCCGTAAGCATACCCTCCCACCCTTGCTCATCTCCATGTCCTTCCAGGCCCACCCTCTAAACACTAAAGCAGGGGTTAGAGGGAGATGAACACAAGTGCTGGGGCCGGGCCCTACTCTCCTCTCCCCATCCCACAGCTGATGCAGCAGCAGGCGGCCCTGGTAGCAGCTCACAGTGCCTACCTCAGCCCCATGGCCACCATGGCTGCCGTGCAGATGCAGCACATGGCTGCCATCAATGCCAATGGCCTCATCGCCACCCCCATCACTCCATCCTCAGGTAAGGCCTGTGCTAGGCAGGTGGGGCTAGGGACAGATGCAGCTGGGCAGGGAATGACAGCAGGTGGCAGTGATTAGGGGAAACCATGGGGTGCAGGAGGTGCTCAGGGGTCAGAGAATGGCCTGTTGTTCCACTCTGCCCCCTCACCCCCCAGATTTGCCTACTGGTTCTCTGCATCTGTGTGCCTGCCTCTCTGCTCCGTTGCTGTCATGTTGTTCTTCCTAGGAACCAGCACCCCTCCTGCCATTGCTGCCACGCCCGTCTCTGCCATCCCTGCTGCCTTGGGCGTCAACGGCTACAGCCCGGTGCCCACCCAGCCCACAGGGCAGCCTGCCCCTGATGCTCTGTATCCCAACGGGGTTCACCCTTACCCAGGTGGGGCTCTCTGCCTGCCCACCTTGCTCCATCAGCTACCCAGGCCACTACTCCCATTGCTGGCAGCCATGGCTCACCTTCCCTCTCCAACCTCAGGGTTTAAGGTGCTTTTTCTTGCTCTCTTCCTGGGCGCGGAAATGCTCCTCGGGTTCCTTCCTTCCTTCCTTCCTTCCTTCCTTCCTTTCTCTCTTACCTTTTTTGTTTGTTTTTAAAGTGTTTTTGTTTTGTTTTGTTTTGTTTTGAGACAGGGTCTCTGTGTGGTTGGCCTTGAACTCACAAAGATCTGCCCCTCTCTGCCTCCCTGAGTATGGAATTAAAGGCATGCACTACTGAGCTCAGGCATTCTTTGGGTTCTTGGCTAGGGCAGCTGAGGCTCAGCAAGGTGGCTAGAGTGGCACATCAGTCACAGACTTTACCTAACACCGGTGGGCTCTGCCCCTTTCCTGCTGCTATACGCATTTCCCTTCTCATGTCACCCCACTCCCCAGATGAGGCTCTGTCTGCTGAGAGAAGTGCTGGCGGGGTTCCCAATATGTCCCAGGCCCACTCATGGCTTGTGATGCTCTCTGCAGCCCAGAGCCCAGCAGCCCCTGTGGACCCTCTCCAGCAGGCCTATGCAGGAATGCAGCACTACACAGGTGAGGAGGCTCTCTAGCCGAGGCTCTGCCCGAGTGGGCAGACTAGCCTGGGGAAACTGATCTCGAGGAATGAGAGTCTTGAGCTTCTACACGTTCTGCCAAGCACACCCTCAGGTCTTCCAGAGAAGCTGTGCTTGTGAGGGTGGTACACCACCCAGAACTGGGAGCCTCTTCCCGGACATCTTCTCAGCCTGTGGATTCTACTGGTTTGGGCTGAGTGGGGAAGACAAGGCCATTGTGAGGATGCACAACATTAGCTTTCTCTGTCTTCGACACCCCAGCAGCCTACCCTGCAGCCTACAGCCTGGTTGCACCTGCATTCCCGCAGCCTCCAGCCCTGGTCGCCCAGCAGCCCCCACCACCACCTCAGCAGCAACAGCAGCAGCAGCAGCAGCAGCAGCAGCAGCAGCAACGGGAAGGTGCCAGCCTGGGGCAGGGTCCTGATAGCTGAAAACCTGCAGGGATAAGAACGCCCATGTCGTGGGCCCGGGTACTCCCGATGGCTCTTTCTCAAGCTCTGGGCCTGTGTGTGAGGATGGAAGGAGTGGGGAAGCCTGGCCTACACTGCTGGGGGCCAGGATTGGTGGCTGCTCTCGCCCCCCCCCCCCCCACCTCTGCCAATCTGGCCTGCACTTTGCAGTCTCTGAGTTATCCGTTCTGTCTCTGCTGCCACCCAGGCCCTGATGGCTGCAACATCTTCATCTACCACCTGCCCCAGGAGTTCACAGACTCGGAGATCCTCCAGATGTTTGTCCCTTTTGGTCATGTCATCTCAGCCAAAGTCTTTGTTGACCGGGCCACCAATCAGAGCAAATGTTTTGGTAAGAATATGTTGATCCAAAAGACAGAGTTTGGACATTTCTGTTTGAACTCTTAAGACTAAGTTTGTCACATCTGAAGGCATTTTTAGGGTCTCAATGAACTCTATATTTGAAAGCCTGCGTATCCAAGGCCACAAAAGAACCATCTCTGACACACCCACTATCCCATACAGTTGCCACTCAAGCTTATCTCTAGAAAGTCACAGCTTCATCTTCCTTAAGAACAAGCCTTGGGGCTAGAGATGTAGTTTAGAGATCTGAGTGCATTTAGTGACATAAGGTCCTAGGGTCTATCACCATCATTATCTCTCATACACACACACACACACACACACACACACACACATACATGCACGCACGCACACACGTGCGCACACACACGCACACACACATCACCATCATTATCTCATACACACGCACTCACACACACACGCGCGCACACACACACACATCACCATCATTATCTTTCATACACACACGCACGCATGCACACGCAAACACACACACACACGCACGCACGCATGCACAGAGCCCAACCCCATTTCATGTAGTGTAGAGATACTAGATTTCCAAAGGACATAGGTTTCTGTCTGTTGCTTTCCTGTCTTTGGAAGCTTCCTACAGTCCCTTGTTTCAAAAACCATCTCCAGGATTTCCAAAAAGAATGTTTCTGAGAGCTCTCAGACTGAGGAAGGGACCACCCTTCAAAGAATACTGGAAAGCACATCCAAGTTTGTGTGAATGGCTGGACTGGATTCACTCATTAAATCTATCATCAACAAACTATTTCTGAATGCCTACTATGTGCCAGGCAGGTTTCATGGTATTAGAGATGCTCGGAAGAAGTAGGGTGGTGCTGGGAAACCAAACAAGCTCTGGCCTATGGCAGGGCAGCAGTGTGGGGCCGGGCCAGGCCTTACGCCCTTCTCACCTCAGGCTTTGTGAGTTTCGACAATCCGGCCAGTGCTCAGGCTGCCATCCAGGCTATGAACGGTTTCCAGATTGGCATGAAGCGCCTCAAAGTCCAGCTAAAGCGGCCTAAGGATGCAAACAGGCCCTACTAAGGGCTTCAGGTGGGTGCTGCTCCTGTTCTGTGACCTCAATGTCAGGATCCACACACTGCAGCCAGACTGCTTACGTGAATGCCCTACCCTTTCACTACCACCCACCCCACCCTGATGCTGGACATGAGGAATTGGAATCTGGGCCACTCCCCCAGCTATTATTGTTCAGTCAGTTGTGTCTCCCACCCACATATATGTGTGTGTGCATATGTACACACACACACACACACACACACACACACACCAGCAAGAGCCAAGTCTACACCTGTGTCTGCTCCTAGAGTTTTCCACAGTATCTGGTCTTGTTTGTCTGGTCAGCATCCATGTGTCTGTGTCTTTCTCTTCCTGGTTTTCTTTTGGGTTGGATGGAATTAGTATTGTAGGTTTTGGGGGCCTGGAGGCTGGTTTGGAGAACTGGAGAGTCACAGAGCCTCTTGGTTTTGAAACCTGATCTCCAGAGAGGTGGCACAGCAGTTCCAATTCCCCTGAACTGCAGGTGGTTTTCTCAGGGCAGTGGACCTTGGGGCAGAACACCAGACAGATGGGAGTGGGTGTGGCTCGGCTTGGAGGAGGAAGTGGAATCATACTGAGTAGCCCCTAGCCCACAGTAGGGCTGCCATCCAACTTTGGGGCACAGACTGGTAGCCATACCTTTGTTTAATTCCCCTTGGACCAAACCTTGAAAAATCACAACCCAAGAACAATACCCACATTTCTGTTTCTCCCCTTTCCCCCCAATCCTGGCTGCTTAACTCCCCCCACCCTGGGGGCCCCCAGCCCAGGGTCCGTGTCCATTGTCGGCTGAAGCCCCCATCCCGGACCCCTGCTCCGGGCCCCTGTAAGTTGCATGGAACGAGCGTGTTGTCTTTGGAGCCAATTGTTTGTTATCTGGGGAGGGGCTATGGAGGGAAACAGCCCGCAGCCCAGGCTCAGGGCCGGGGCAGCTCGCGGGATGTGCGTGGTCAACAGTGGTTGGTGACTGTGGTCTGTGGTTTGTGCATTGTTCTCTTGCTTCCTATGTTCCTTTCCAAAAAGGAATGTGAACGCTAAGGGCTGGGAGTGGTGTCACCCCATGAGACTCCATCCCTAAGCCCCTCTGGAGTTATCCCAGCCTCTGCGGATGCTCCCCTCGCTGGGTGTCTGTCTTGTCCATGCACCCCCTGCTCCTTCCTTCTAGTTATCTCTGCCTGCCTGTTTTGTCTCTTTCTTTGCCTCTCTCCCCATCTAGTTCTATTTTCCAGTCATTTTTGACCTATTTCTTCCCAGTAGCTTCAGTTTCTATATTGTTCCATGCCTCCTGCCCCATTTCTCAATCCCTGCTCTATGCCCTCATAGCTGGAGGGATGGGGAGGTGAGCAGATGGGTCTGTTGGGACAAGGCCTTTCTGATGGCCCCATCATAGGTGCCATCACTCCCTGCCACCCCAACCTTACCCAGAACCTGCGACCAGTGCTAGACACCTTCCCTGTGCTTCACCTATATTTCCTTCCTTCACAGGTCTGGAGATACCAGAGGAAGGGGCACTTCATACCCTCTTCCTATGACTGGCCCTGGCCTTCTCTGCACATCTGCCCTGGACTCTGGGGCAAAAGCTGCTTCATGGCCCCGAGGGCCCAGGACCTGGCTCACTCCCACCATCTTGCCTCTCTGAAGGGCCATGGTTTTGCCTCCCTGGCTCCAAGAGCCTATTTCCTCCCCAGTGCCCTTTTGGCCTTTGTGAGGAAGCAAGGAATAGGCTTGAAGGGTCAGGGGCATCTGCCTTCTGCTGAGTCTCCTGAGACGAGCCTCCCCTCAGTGGGCCTGGAGTAGCTGTGCAGGCGGGGGGGGGGGGGGGCAGCAGAGCACCCTCCTCTTTCCCAAGCGCCCTCACCCTAGCCTCCCCCAAGGCAGGGCCTTCTCCGAAGCTGGCTCCCGCATTTCTCTCTACCCTCAGCTAGAGGTAGGATATCTCCAAATCCTGGGCTCCCAGCCCTAAAACTCACTGCCTCCCCCAAGGGCCCCCTCCAAGGAGGGTGTGGGGGGCCCTGAGGGCTGCTTCTCTGCCAGTCAGTCACAGAGACCCTCCTTTTATGAGGAAAAGACCTTTCCCTGAATCCCTAAAAATGTTTACAGTCTCTGCTGGCCCCTCTGTGTAAATCCCACGACCACCAGGGCATTTCTGAGCCCGCCCAGCCAGACGCTGCCACCTCTCTTTCTGGGAGTTTAGACAATGTTGCCCTTGGAATTTTTTTTTTTCTCTCTTGATTTCTCCCTTTGCTTTGGGGGTAATTGGGTATTTGGGGGGAAGGGTATGGGGAGGGCTAGAGGGGTTTATTACCTGGTCATACTCTTTAGGGAAAAGAACACAGGGTGGGTGGGAGGGTGAAGGGCAAGAGGGGGATCCATTTCTGACAGTTCTCTACGCTTAACTTATTTATTGAGTTTTACTTTTAAAGAGTCAGTCTTTTCTGTCTAAATAAAGAAAAACGTTTGAAAGCATCAACTATGAGTCGTGAAAGGCTGAGAGTAGGGTGCTCACACTGGGGAAAGGGGAGGGAGAGAGGGAGGGAGAGAGGGAGAGACTATGGTGTGGCAAAACTTGGGAAGGCAAAGCCCTCACTGTGTTCAGACCTTGCTCATAGCTTCATGATCCTAACTGCTCATCTTTGGGGTTTAATTCTAGAATGTTCTTCAGAGTCAAGCCCAGGGGAAAGAAGGCAGATGAGTGCAGAGGCAAGCTTGGGTCAGAAGGCCTCTTCCTGTATCCAGCCACACCCCTCTAAGGTTGGAGTCTTGCAGTTTCAGGGACACTAGAGAGCTGGCTTTAATACTACTACTGCTGTTTATGGTCCTGCGTGGACCCCTAATGTTTAAGTCCTTATTCTCCACAACCCTGTGGGACAGGATATAATTTTATAGGCAGGGAACTAGATATTTTGAAGGCTAACTCCTTTTCCCAGGGTCACAATGACAGAAAAGAGAAAGCCATGGAGGCTGAACATTCGTCTAACTCCAGAGCGTCAAACAGGCCGGGCAGTGATCTGTCCAGCAGGTCTGAAAGTCAATTTCTTTTCTACACCAGGGATCATGTGGTGTAGTTTCCTTACTGTGCACCACCCACCAGCTTGCAGGTAGCTCCTCTCTACCAGGCCTTAGAAACTTGCCCCCCTCCAGTTATGATCTGGCCTCTGGTCAGAGTTGTTCAGTGAAGATATGACTGTAGCCTGGGGGTGTAACTCAGTGGCAAACACCTGGCAAGGTTGCACAGGGCACCCTCAACGCCAATACAGAAAACCGAGGGAGTAAGAAGAGGAAGGCGGTGAGCGTGAGGAAAGGGCAAAAGAGAAACTGTAGCCATGGGCCAAGCCTCACAGCTCACCCCATCGCCCCTCTGTCTTCTCTTCTTAGCACAGCCTCTAATAGTTTAAAGGAAGTCGGAGCATGGCAGCGCATAGCTGCAATCCCAGCACTTGGGGGAAAAGGGTTCAGGAGTTCGAGGCCAACCTGGGACAGACAGTAATCAGGCATGCGAGAAGCACTATGGAGATACTCTTTGCATGTAGCTTCAGGAAGAAGCAAATCTTAGTGTGGTAAAGATGAGGAATGGGGTGGTGCCCATACGCCTCGGTTTCCTTATGACCAGAGGACACAGGCCATGTTGGTGAGGAAGGCAAGTCCATCGTGGCGGTGGCAGGAGGCGGCTGGTTTAGAGGTCTAGAGTAGATAGTCTGCTTGTATTTTTTCTTTTTTCATTCAGTGTGGGTCCGTGAGATGGTGCCAGCCATCTAGGGAAGCCCATCTCAGTTCATCCTCTCTGGACATGCTCTCCTAGGTTGGTTTTAAATCCAGTCAAGCTGTCACCTTAGAACGGCAATGAAGATTAAAGGCCTGACAATAAGGCTCTAGGCAGGATGTTTAGCTAGTAACAAAGCACCTGAAATCTTAGTGACAAGTTGTGTGTGCATGCGTGTGACGGCACAATGAGAAGCAGCAAGTGTAAGGCCAATAGCAGCTGGTAGTTAGTGTTTGTAAACTTTCCCCAGCGCTATCTCAGCTTTACAACAGTTTGTAGGTCAGAACAAATATGGCGAGTTTCAGATCAAAAAACTCTCCAGAAATGGCTGAACCTCCTCACTCCTGGTATCTTTGAGCTCTCAGGCAGATGTGGCAACACCTCAGGGACTGCCTCTACTGTATGCTCCTAATAACTTGCTGAGGGAAAGGTGTCATGTTAACAGAAGAGACAGGACCAAAAACTCCACCCCAAGGGTGATACTGAATGGAAACTACAGCTGATGAGAACGTGGCAGGGAAGACCCTGAACGAGTTCAAAACTCTCCCTTTTCTGTACTTTTAGCGCTGGGAAATATGCACACACCATGAGGATGTACGGAGCTGTGCTGACTACATCCACGGCCTTTTCCAGCATGCCATTCACTTCTTTGGTTTTGAGTATCTGTGAGCCAAGGATTTCTTCATGGCCAAGCTTCAATGGTCTTTAGCTATGAGCATTTGAATAGCCCCGGCCTAACATCTTGGTTCTTAGGAAAGCTTTCTCACCTTTCACCCTGCTTATTCCTTATTATTTAGGTTTCTCTACCCAGGGTTTCTGTGCATAGTTCTAGCAGTTCTGGACTCACTCTATAAGCTAGGCTGCCTCGAACTCAGATCCAACTGTCTTTGGAGTGCTGGGATTAAAGCCATGCACAACCACCACCAGTCTCTGCCTCATTTAATGTGCACACGCACATGCATGTGTTAGGGTGAGCATGTCCTGCACATGCAGTAGTTAGAGGACAATTTCTCAAACGAGCTCATTCTCTCTTTTTACCATGTGGGTACTGGGGGACTGAGTGAGGTCATCAGGCTTGGCAGCAAGCACCTTAATCACCTTGGTGGCCCACTGAGTCACATGTCACTTAGAACAGTCTCCAAATGATTATGTGATGAAGAATGAACTTGAACTCCTGTTTTTCCTGCCTCCACTTCCCATGACCTGGGATGATAGGTGTGCACCTAAACGGGGTTCACTGTCTTTCTACAAGAGTCAACTTCCTCTTGCCAAGATTTCCCTCCATGGACTGGGTCCTTTCACCTGCTCAAAAGAACAAGTTACTACCTTTTCTCTTTAATAAACATTACCACATACACCCATTTCTGGCCAAATCTGAATTGCACCTGCCTTGCATATGCCTTGCCCATTTCTAGTACTCTAAACAGGTACTCCGAACACTAGGAGCCATTTAGTAAACAATGAAGAAATGACCAGTGGGAGAGGAGAGATGGCTTATCCGATTGCAGAGGACACAGGTTTGAGTCCCAACACCCACACAGTAACTCACAACTGCCATAATATACATAAAAAAAAAATCTCTAAAGACATTTCTTTTGAGAGAAGATGGCTCAGCAGTTAAGAACACTGGCAGCTCCTCTAGTGGACCCCAGTTCAATTCCCAACACCACATGGCAGTTTACAACTATAACTCCAGTTCCAGGGGATCCATTGCACTAGGCATGTGTGCGGTGCATATATACCTGTACAGGAAGGCAAAATACCCACACATTTTTAAAAAAAGAAATGATTCCTAGATATAGATTTCCCACCTGTGTGTAAATCTGAGTAGACTAATACTAAAACATGTTCCCTCCAAAGTCTGGGGGCTTTTTGCTTTTCTCTTTTGGTTAAGATTTATTTTTGGTATTTCAAGACTGAGTTTCTCTGTGTAGCTCTGGCTGTCCTGGAGCTAACTTTGTAGACCACGCTGGCCTCAAACTCAAGAATACCCCTCTCTCTGCCTCCTTGCCTGTTGGGATTAAAAGCTTGTGCTACCATGGCCAGCTTTAAGATTTTTATGTGTGAGTGTCTACATGTATATCTGTGGACCGGATATTTATTTGCCTGGTGCCCAAAGAAACCAACAAGGAAGTTGGATCCCCTGGGAACTGAAGATGGTTATGAGCTACTGTATGTGTGCTAGAAACTGAACCTGGGTCCTCTTGGAAGAGCGGACAGAACTCTTAACCAATAAGGCATCTCTCTAGCCAACTTTATTTGTTTTCGTTTGTTTGGTTTTTGGTCTTTGGCATTTTGAGACCTGCCTGCCTCTCTGCCTTGAAAGTACTGCCCCATCCCACTTTATTTTTTGAAATAGAATCCCATGTAGCCCAGGCTAGCTTTGAACTTGTATACAGCCACAGATGATCTTGGATTCCTGGTCGTCCTACAATTACATCAGAGTGCTGGCATTACAGCCCACCCACTTGGCCTGGCTCAACTCTTAAAATAGTTTGATTCTCTAGTCACACAGAGCTTGGGAGCCCTTCACCCATCTCACATAAATTCAGTGACATTATATCACACGATTTTGTCTCTACAATTTTTCCGTATATATACTCCCTCCCTTTCAGTTATTACTGTGTCTGCTTCTTAATAATTATACCAGTCTCCTAACTCATCCCCTCTTCCACATGCTGGAAGGAGAATCAACTCCCACACACTGTCCTCTAACCTACGTATACTGTGACACACACATTCCAACATACACAGATACTGTAAAAACAGGAACTGGGAGAATCCTTACCTCCTCCTGCATTCTTGGACATGCCCTATATTCCACGGACACAGAACTATTCACTGTGCTCTGGACATGTCTGGTCTTGTCTTACCCCATGCTTCTTCACTCTGCAGGCTACAGTGGTCTTATATATAACAGCCAATACTGTCTGATACCTGCTTGATGAAATCCTGCTCATGTTAAGTCATTTACATTAAACAGCACTTTAAGATCTCCCTTATAAGTCTTAAGATTTATCATATTTATTGTATATGTGCGTGCAATACAACTCACATGTGTGCAGAGGATAACTTGTGTGAAATCAGTTTTCTCTTTCCACCGTGTGGGGCCTAGGATTCTAACTCTGGTTGTCGGCCTTCACAGCAAGCATTTTTACCTACTGGACCATCTTGCCCTTTCCCATGCTTTTGAGAACAGTGTCTTATCTGGCCCAGGCTGGCCCTGAACTTGCTATGCAGCTGAAGCTGGCCTTGCACTCCTGAACCTCCTGTGGGGTTATAGGCATGTACCATCATACCCGGGTCTTTTATACTAGTCCTTGCAGCACTGAAACCTTTCATTGTCTCCCCTCTGAGGCCGTGAGCATTCCTGTAGCTGCGATTTCGCAGGCAGCACCCCATACACAGACTTACTAATGCTATTACTTTAGCCTCTATAATTCTATAATTCTACCTTTTTATGGTTCTTTATTAAAGAGAAATTTTTTTTTACATGTCTAGTGATCAGTAGCATAGTATATACTAGATTCTGAGGACTAGGTGAACGAGACTGTGAATAATGTCTCAATCCAAATCCAAATAAAATGTGTCAAACTTGGTGGTCCTTAGGGTCAACTAAGGACCAAAGCATGTGATAGAAGGCTGTAAAAATACCAAGAAATGATGACTCACACAAAACAGAAATGTCTGACCCACTACAAATGCTGAGCTTTTTGGAGAGCAGACTCTCTTCTGAGTAGGGAGATGGCCTGGTACCTGGGTTCTCTGTGTAAGACCAAGAACAGCAAGGCCACTTTTATTCTCAGGCACATGATCAGAGGAAGATCACAACCTCCCGACTAGCTGGCACTGCCTAGGCACTCACTAGGGGAGATATAAAATATTTCCCTAGTTACTTATAAATGACATACACATATGCTGGAGGTCAGGTGGGACATACCACGTCCCAAAGGCTCTGCCAGGTTTTACCTGTGCTTGACAGGTAAAGTTTTGTGAATAGTCACAAGACTTTGCAAAGGAGAACTCAACAAACTGAGAACGAAGGAAGCAGATGGAATTTCTGAGGAAGCCATTGGGGAAAGACCAGTTCTTTCCTTTCTGCCTTGACTCTGCTTCTCTGGTTAGCTGGGAAAAGCAGTTTGATGTCCCCTCTCATTTTCAGACTAGCCATTCCAACTCAACTATCAAAGGCCCCTCTTTACTTCTTCCTGAATAACCCAAAGGATTTGTAGTCTAGGAAACCAAAGAATTGTTTCATCAATAAATCAATTTATTTAAAAGAATATGTTACAATTAATTACACTAAGTAACATTACCAAACAATCTTAAGAGTGGTTAGCTCTAGAGCAGGGGCTGGAGAAACACTGGAGCCAGTGGGTCTCTGCATTTTCTCTTCACATTTCGTAAATCACAAATAAAAGTACAAGATACTGCAGTGAAAATACAATTAGTTTCTCTCAAATAAATTAAAAGTGTGCATGGCCTGGAAAAAACTGAAGCCCAGCTCACCAGCTTAGAAGGGGGCATGATAACAAGTTGGCACCCATGCTCAGCAGCTAGCCAAGTGTTCCTACAAGGATCAGTCCCTCTTCAGTCTCGCTCCTCCCCAGAGGCTGATTTTCATGCACCCTCAGTTACTGCTGAGAAAGAAGCTGCTGTTATCCAGGTAAAGGAGGCCTGGTAGATATGCTGAGGGTTAGAGTAAGAGGAACCCAAGATGGAGGACTGAAGAGCCATTCTCCCTCCCACTAGCTCTAAGTATTCAGCCACATGCTGCTCCTCCAAAAACAAGTTAAAGCAACCATACAGCTGGTGAGGGAGCAGCAATGTGCTGAGGCCGTCCCTCCAGCCAGCATGATGGACAGGAGGGCAGAAAGGGCCTCCATTCCTGGGGACTTCAGCTCAACTCAAATGCATGTAGGTCCCTTTTTAAAAAAAAACAAAAACAAACCTGCTTTCTAGGAGCTGGCTCTTAAGCTGAAAATTCTGAGATGAGAGAGGTACTCCCTCTTATCGGTGCCCTATTTTGCTGCTTCAGGCGTCAGGTTTGGAGAATGAAAGGGGGTAATTCAAAGCTACTGACCCAGGTAACTAAAGGATAAAATTAAATGGGCCAGGCAAGAGGAGGCTAGAGCATTTACCTTGTTCCTCCCTGAGAGCTCTGTCAAGGCCTGGGAGCTGCCCTGAACACTGACTGTAGCTGTGCTGAGCTGAGCTGAGGCCTCGGCAAGGGCAAGGGGAAGGCAGAAAAAACTGGAGACCAGGATAAAAATACGAAGAGCAGCAAGCTCAAAGCACTGCCCAAGCAAAGCTTCCTAGAGCGCTGGGCCTCTCAGGGCCTAAGTATTTTCCTGCTCCATAAAAATCTCTTCAGAGTAAGCACTGAGACAAAACAGGAAACAGGGTCTAGAGAAATGGTTCTGCAGTTAAAAAGCCCTTGCTACTCTTGCAGAGGATCACAGTTCAAATCCCAGCACCGTAATGTGACTCTAAACCCCTATAACTTCAGCTCCAGGGAATGTAATGCCCTCTTCTGGTCTCCAAGGTCAGCCAAACACATAAATATAAATAAAAATGATAACTCTTAAAAAATCAGGGAAGAGAATAATGCCAAAGAATTTCGGAGCAGTACATATCCTAAAACTCTTAGAAGAGGAACATAACGAAGATGGTCTACCTATAACTCTTCCGTGTTATGCTGAGAGAGTTCCCATTACATATCTTTTTAACTTTATCATATCTGTTAAATGATTTAAAAATTGGAGCATGTATTTTTCATTTCTTTGTCAATAATTCTTTAGAAAACAACAACAAAAATCTCTTGAGTTTTAGTCTCAGAGAACAGAAGCTCAACATGGAGGAAACAACAGCTGGAGACCAGGAAGATCCTGCTGGAGTGAAGCTGGGAGGGGAAACCCCTTTCCCAGAGACACACTGCCCAAAAAAACTGTAGAGACCTTCCTGGGCAGAAGCCAGGACCAAGAAACACAGAAGGGATTACAGAAAGAAGTACAGGGGGTTTGGGGGAGGGAGTAGTTACATCTAACACTGCTTCATGCAAAAGAACTTGATCCTGTGGGCCTCTAGGCCATAGTGCCCTCCTCCTCCAGTACTGCAGTCCCCTGGGAGCCTGGGGAGCTCCCTGTCCCCAGCTCCCTCCTGCAGCTGGGGGTTTTGATAGTGAGACACCTGAAGTAGGCTGTTCCTACAGATTCATTTGGGGCTGACTCTTAGGACCACCAAAGCCCTGTCTCTGCCCTGGAAGGCTGTAGCACAGGCTCTCTCCCAAGGGGACAGGCTGCAATGTTGCTATTCTTACAGTCTGAACACAGCTGGCCTCCAGAGCATCTTGGAGAGGAAATCAACTCGCTCCCTCTTAAGGTACTCAGACTCATTAAAGCCAAGAGGGAGAGTTGATCCTGACTAAAGCCTTCAAATCAGGTATTGCCCTCTTCAACGTTAAACACTCACTATATTTTGTACTTTGTGGTCCCGTAGGTTTGGAGAGGGGAAGGATAGACTGTCCTAAAAGGTTCACACCTTCCTGGGACAAGTGTCCACCAGAATAATGGAGACAGAAAAGTAGCCTCATAATGAATCCTCTGCAAAACCAAGGTATGAAAGAAACTTTCAACCAAATCCAATGCTGCCAACTACACCCAATTCTGGCTGCCTTTCAGCCACTAAAGCCAAAGACGCAGCCTATGGAGGCTTCAGTATCAGAGATAAAGTAGATAAAGGAGTTTCAAAGCCATGCTTTAGTTGTCCCTAACCTGAGCGTTCCTTACACACGAACTCAAGGTCTGAGAATATTACTCTAGTGCCAGCCTGGCCTCTGTCCCAAATGTTGCCTTTAGGTCCTAGGAGGTCTCAGTGCAGGAGCAAGTAAGGAACTCTTCTACTTTTTGAGATATGTGATCCAGGATAGCCTTGAACTCATTAGGTAGCAGAGGGGTGGACTTGAAAATTCTGAGTCTCCTGAACTCCCCTCCCAAGTGCTGAGATTACAGGTGTGCACTACAATACCCCAACACCCAAGTTTTATGTGGTGCTGGGGATGGAACTTAGGGCTTTATGCATGCTAGGCAAGCACTCTACCAACTGAACCAGCCCCAGCCCCGGCCCCGGCCCCGGCCCTGGCCCTAGGCCCAGCTCTTCAGTCTCCTTTGAAGTGAATGATGGTGGTCAACTAAAATTGACCATATTTCCACTACTTAGGCCCTAAGCTGTTATGAACAGGGCTCTGATTTGGTTGGCAGAGACCCAGACTCTAAATTTACCCAAGGCACTCCTCCACCTACAAGTGTCTAAAGAACTCCCAGAGGATGTAAAGTATAGATGTTTACTGGACAGGAATGGAGGCGGCAAGGCCCTTATAAATACGAGGCACTGCTTCCTTCCTCCCTCCATATGTCCAACCTTTGTGCCTGGGATGTCAAGCTTTACTCCTAATACGATCCCTGTGACAGAAGAAAAGTGTTACAGTTTCCTATGGAAACAGCTTCCTCAGATTACCCTGAACTCTGTTTGAGGTCAATTAAAAGGAAGCATATAAAAGACCCTAAAGAAACAGGAAGGAGATGCAGAATGGACCAGGAAAATGACTTGGAATGGAGACTTTAGGCCTTCAGACTCCCTGCAGCCTCACTGCTCTTGGGAACCAGCCTTTTTCCTCCTCCTCAGCACCCTCTAGATGACGAAGACGCCGCACTCCTCGCTCCTCAGACTCTATGCAAACCAACAGCCGGAAACTGTGCTCAATACAAAAAAGGGAAGAAAACCCAAGCAGGTTGTAAACGTTTCGAGTCCTTCATGAGGAGAGGTATTTTCCCTGTATTTTTTTTTCCTTTTTAAAGTTTGTTTCAAAATAAAGAGAGCAAGAGAGAGGTCATGAATTCAGTGAAAGGTGTGTAAAAACACAAGCTAAAAAAGGTACTGCCATCAATATGAAATTTAAAAAGAAATATATATATGTATATACGTGCAGCTAATTTGTGTATATATAATTTTTACATACATACATATATATGCTTGAACAGTGCAAATGGATGGAGTTCATAGTTCCAGTTTTAAAACTATAGTACAAGGAGAGTCTGTTGGTATGAGGCCCGGGGAAGAACGGCAAAGATGACTTTGGCGACTTGGTTGGGCTGTGTGTCTGATCTCAGTGGACTTCTGGCCCTATCAACCTGCTGCTCTCTACCAGCTCAGTTCCAGAGACGTAAAATTCACAGGAAGTTATTAATAATATTTAGCTTAGGACTTTGGGATATAATGACTTTTTTTTTCCTTTTTTTCTTCTTTTGTGTTAATGGTTACTGTCTGACATAGGAGACGAAAGGCTAAGAGGCTGAGGGCAAAGAGAAGGGGAAGGGATGAGGAAAGGCTAGGTGGCCACATCCCTCTGCTGTGACCTCGCCATCTGGAAAATATTCTGAAAGGAAAAAAAAAAAGAAGAGTTACTGACGAGCAGCATGGCCTCCAATCTGGAGACAACCCTCCAACATGACAGGAGCAGCACACTCGGCTGACAAGCGGATTCAGCAATCCCAACCGAACCAGAGCCGCTCAGAACACAGAGGACTTTGAATATTTACCACCTGGCTCAGTCTTCCTCTTTTATAAGAGACAATTCAGATCTAAGGAGGCTGCTATGCCCAAAATCACAAATAAAAGAAGCAGGAGCAATCCCAGATGACTTCCAGAGCCCAGTGCTCTTTCTACTATAGCGAGAACACCAACTTCCATGCGCCTGACTATACTTCTTCACTTTCTGATTTTCTTTGAGAATAAGTAGCTAAGTATTTAGACAGAGTCTTCTAAATTCTGCTCCAGCACTGACACCTATAAACAACAGCAGCAAAAAATTTCCCCCACATTTATGTTCTTGGTTAACGAAGAAAGACTCTACTGTGACTTATCCAGTCAGATGCTAAAACTCTGGACAGGCACTCTCCTGGGTCAGGAACAGCATGGAGGGTTTTTTTGATTAAAAAACAAACAAACAAACAAACAACAACAACAACAAAAATCAAACAAACAGGCAGAAGAGGGTCCATGAAGTCATGAGAGACGGGAGAGCCTGCAGCCAGTGTCCACCCTCTATACAAGGGGAGAAGCAGGGCTTTTTTGCATAGCCCATTCACCATCCAGAGGCCAGCCTCGCTGGGAGAATGTCCTGGCTCACATGGGATAATCAGTCTCTAACTAATATTCCTAGAAAGACAGAAATGGAGGTGAGGGTCCTGGTATTTGTCATGGTCCTATGAATTGTAGACAAGAAGAGGAATAAATTAATTCAAGAATTCTTTAGAATTACCTCTTTTCTCCACTTGAGCTCGCAGAACACCCTCTCAAAGCATTCATGCATGTAATTGAACTGGAAAAAAAAAAAGGTAGCAATACTCACTGACTCCCCAAGACCAGGCACAAGGTCATGCCTTTGAACTTCAAGTCTATCATCCCATCTTCCAAACCCACCCAGGTCAGAGAAAGTCCTGCCAGGAACCACAAACCACGGTCCTGACCATCTACTGTTCTCTAGCTCCTCCTGGTGCTGACTGTGACACAGCACAGGGTGTCAATTCCACAATCCCAGATGGACAAAATGTCAAAGTGGTCCAACTGTGCTCTTATGGTCATCAACAAGGCTACAGACACACTATGGAGAAGGGCATACAAGAGTACAGTGGCACTCATCTTTAAACTCAACACTTGGAAGGCAGAAGCAGGGGGATTTCTTTGAGTTCAAAGCCAGCCTGGTCTATATTAGCAAATTCCAGGCCAGCCAAGGTTAGGATAGTGAGACCCTGTCTTAAACAATCAGCAACAAACACCAACCATGGTGAGAGAATGGAGAGAAAGTTCTCTGAGTTGACTTTGTTGCCTCTGAGAGCTCCAGGTTCATGTGACTTCTCCTTTAGTTCCCACTAGGATTTACTTCAAAAGTTCAAAGCCCAATCTACTTTCCCATGCCTCCCATCTCCCACTCACATATGGTGTGAAGATTTTAACCCATCGAGGCTTCTTCTCTCCTCGTGCATATTCAAAACAGAAGGCCATTCCTTCTTCATCTGTGTCCCATCGCTGCATCTCATCCCATTCAAACGCTATTACCTGGTTCTAGACAGCCAAGAACATCCGAGTAAGGTCTACAGTTTAAGTATGAGAGTACTGAGGAACTGAGGCAAGGGGACTCTGATGGAATCAGGGAAAAAGGCTGTGACAACAGAAACTTAGGCTGCTGGGGTGACTTACTCAGTGGGTAAGTGCTTGCTGGCCAAGTTGACCTGAGTTTGAGCCCCAGAACCCACACAAAGGTGGAAGAAGAGAAAATGACCCCACAGAGTTGTCCTATAACCTTCACACATGCATCATGCCATGGGTACGAGCACACACACACACACACACACACACACACACACACACACACACACCATATACACATACAATAATTAAAATGCATAATTTGAATGTAGTAAAGTAAGGATCCGTGTGGGCTCACTGATTACTATCATCAATAGTTTTCATTCCATTTGCTCCACAAGGAGGAACTCAAACACAGAAAGTATCCAAGTGTACCGACAAAGCTCCTGGCCCAGCCCCAGGCTGGACTCTTACCTCGAGCTGCCCTTCTTCAGTGCAGGCATGGAGTTTAAAGTGCGTGATGCTGATGGCTGTGACAACATGCCCCTTCCTCCTGGAGTCACAGGCACAGTGAGGGAAGATGATTTCATTGTAGCCCTCGCATGTCCTTAGCATGTTGAGGTACTGAACAAACAAATGAAAGGAAGAACCAGTTTTCAACGACGCTGATGCCCAGTGCAGTCCCTGAGATGGACAAGAGCATTTGACCCAGCCATCTGAGACCTGGCTTCTGATCTTACATCTGTCCCAGAGTTGGGACAGGCTCTGTGATACGCCATCATCCCATTCTCAGCTTTTCCTTCATAATTCTAACACTGAGTTCTCTTTAAGACGAAACAGAAATGAAGTGACAGAAGAGACACTGCGGTAAAGAACATTAGTACCAGAGAGGAATTTACAACGACAGCCAATGTGGCCCTCTGCTTTCACGGTACTTAAGGGATGGAAATCTAGCCTATCTTTTTTTTTTTTTTTTTTGGATTTTTCGAGACAGGGTTTCTCTGTGTAGCCCTGGCTGTCCTGGAACTCACTCTGTAGACTAGGCTGGCCTCAAACTCAGAAATCCGCCTGCCTCTGCCTCCCAAGTGCTGGGATTAAAGGCGTGCGCCGCCACCGCCCGGCTAGCCTATTTTTCTAATAGCTTCTCCCCATCTCTTATATAATCAAACATTACCCTGATCTTAATGATGAAGATGAAACTACTCTAAACCTCACACTTATAACACATTGAAATTAGGATAAACTAAAAAACCTAGTCACTTTAAAGAACCCAGAGTGGGATAAGCCTATCTAGGTTACTGTCAGAAATGGCACAATTAGAACCAGAACCCAGGCTTTCCTCTTTCCACCACCAACTAATTCCTAAGTGATCTGGTTGTCTCCAGAGTCCCAGTATGTGTGTGGTAGCTACTTTTAATTGTCAACTCAACACAATCTAGAATCAACTGAGAAAGGAGGCTGAGTGGGGAACTGTCTAGACTGGGTTTGCCTATGGATAGTCTGTGGAGGTTATTTGATTGATGGCTGATTATGATTGATAAGTGACTGGGAAACCCAACCTAAATGTTGAGTGGCACAATTCCTTGGGTCTGGGTCTGGGTCTTGGTCTGTATAAAAAAGGCGAGCTAAACACAGGCGTGCGTCTACGGATTAACTCATTTCTTTTTGCTCCTGAGGGTGCAGTAAGCAGCTGCTTCAAATTCCTGCTAACTTGACTTCTCTGCAGTGGTGGACCATACCCTGGAAACAGTGACCTAAATTAAACCCTTTCTCCTTAAGCTGCTAGTCAGAGTATTTTAACATGGATGAAAATAAGACAATGTGCCCCCTTAGAAACATCTGGACTCATATCAAGTGAAATATGTGATCCTCACAAGATCCAGAGACAGCTTCAAACACTGAAGGTCACTCACTCGGCTTTGCTCTCTCTCCTCTACTGTTACAGCTGCTCTTTAACTCATAAGCCCAAGTTGAGCAAAGAATAGAAGACACTTGGATAGAGTGTTAAAAAAAAGTAGCAAAGAGATAAGGAAGGGAATAAAAAGACTCATGGTCTCTGAACTGGAGTCCCTTTCAAAGGCTGCCTCGGAAATAAGCACACAGGCTTCAAAATCACTGCTGCTATGTGCAGAAATGCAGCACCTTCCGTGACAGCTGTAGATGGGTGGGGTTCCAAATTGAGAACCAGACAGTTGCTATCTCTCTTACCAAGACAGAAGGAAACACACATACACACACACACACACACACACACACACACACACACACAC
>JADRCD010216328.1:8396-25451 GCA_019843815.1 Montemys delectorum
GTATAGTGTGTGTTCAGGTGTATAGTGTGTGTTCAGGTGTATAATGTATGTTCAGGTGTATAGTGTGTGTTCAGGTGTATGTGCATACGGAGGCCAGAGGTCAACATACAGGTTCTTTCTCACTTGCTTCCCAATCTCCCTTCTTTTCTTTTTTTCCTTTTCATTTTTTAAAAGAAAGAATCTCACTCTCTAGTCCTGGAACTCACTCCATAAACCAGGCTGGCCTGGAACTCACAAAGATCAATCTGCCTTTGCCTCCCGAGTGCTGGGATGAAACGCATGTGCCACCAAGCCTGGCTCTGACCTTATTTGTTTTTTAACTAATTACTTACTAATCTCTTTTTGATTCCCTGACTAGGTTGAATTAGCTGGTTGGCAAGTCATGGGAGTACAGGTCTCTGTTTTTTTAGTGCTGGGATGACAAGCAGGCACCGGCTCCCCCTGTGACTTTTACGGATCCAGGCTTGAGACTTCCTCCAACCGTGCTTCTTCCCTCCCGAATGCTGGCCACAGAGGACTGCGACGGGTCTGTCACTCTCACTGCTGTGGGGAGGGTTACTTTGCCATGAATGAACAATTGAGAGAGTGAATAAATGAATGAATGAAGGAAGGAAGGAAAGAAGGAAGAAACTGCACTGCCTACAAGAGAAGGTGACAATGAAGCCTCTGACGGTCTGTATGAGGAACAGGTGGCAAATTCAAGAAGCCCTGGCATTTCAGGAAGACTTGGTTCCCATCAAGGAGAATGGCATGTGAGTCTCCCAGGCTGCCCCGCCCCACTCAGCTGCCTTGGCAATTATGCCCAATGATCTCTCAGCACGGGGAGTCCGCCAGCGTCAACTCTCTTCTCCGTTTAAATTAAATATACTGAAAAGAGCAGAGACTTCAATCCCTCATCTGTTCACAGATGAGGAAACATTTCCAAATCGTCAGCGATCACATTTTTTTTTTTTTAAAATTCTAAGGACGACCAACTGTTCCCAGAGATTGCGATTACATTTCTTCCCTATTATTTCATGTAATGGCATCCCTTAAATTTTAAATTAGCTTTGAAGAATAAAAATAATTGAATTCCTGCTGTTTTGTGTACATAGAGGGTGACAGGAGCTAATGTGGTAATTTAAGCTGTAAATGAGTCTTCACTTTGTGTTCATTAATTACAGCTAATTACTGAATTACAAACCTTCTTGGTTAGGCTCTGTTATGTATTCCTGTAGCATGTTGAATCTCCAGCTGGTAGAGAGCTGTTTTATAGACTTACAAGCTGACACGCTAAGCCACCACTGAAACAATTCAGTTTGAAAACAAGGGGGTGGGAACGGAGAGCCTCGCATGCTTCCCGGAATTAAAAGAACAGACACGATGCTCGAGACTCTCGTCTTGGGGAATAGATGATCTTGCACACATAATTAGAACAATTTATGCCACAGGAAAAGAAAAAAAAAAAGCAACAAATGCTAGGCTGTTCTCCACGCTGGGCGCAATCTATCCTGTAGCGTGAAATTTATGAGTGTCCCTGCCCTTATCTTCCTGTTCCTTAGAAACTGAATGTCTAATTATTTATTAAGGGACCCTGCTTTTAATAACGAGAAGGCATCAAGGATGTGGAAAACCTTGCCCAATGTTCGTGTTCACAAATGGCCACAGAGAAAGATCCAGGGTGATGGGTCAAGGGCTGAGCTTCGTTGATTACCTCTCTTAGGTTAAAAAACAATAATATTTTTCTTCTTCTTGTATCTATGAGCAAGGCATTTGAGATTAGAAAACATGAGTGCCTTTTTTCCTGACTCCTGATGAAAGACTGTGGGAATGTGTGTATGCCTTACAAAGAAGACTCCCTGAAAGAGACAGAAAATGCTGAAATTGCTGTGTGGTCTCTGCCTGGCTAAGTACAATCAAATCGAGCGCCTTCAATCTCAAATCTGATTACTCCATAACCAACGTGATCAAGTTCCCCCAAGACATCACAAATGGATACTTGGTTTTGAAATTAGTTATTAAAACTAGGTTACAGAGCTGGGGATGGTAGCCTTTAATCCCAGCACTTGGCTGGCAGGGGCAGGGGCAGGCAGACCCCTGTGAGTTCCAGCCCAGTCTGGTCTACAGAGTGTCTAGGACAGCCAGGGCTACACAGTGAGAACCTGTCTCAAAACAAACCAAACAAAATTTCAGAAGTAGTGTTGGGCCATGTGTATATGAAACATAAATGCGTTTTGTGTTTAGAACTAGCTTTTATTTAACAGATCCTGTCATACATATGCAAACACATCAAAATCCAAATCTCTTTTGTTCTCCAGTATTTTCAAGTACTCGGCTGGTAGAACAGTCAGGGCCGGAAGAAGGTCTAGGCAAAGCAAACAGGGACAAAATGCTAGGTACTCTGAAAAGATCCTGGAATCATAGGATGGTGGTGGCCACACCTTCAATCCCAGCACTTGGGAGGCAGAGGCAGATGAATCTCTGAGTTCAAGACTAGCCTGGTCTATAAAGAGTGAGTTCCAGGACAATCAGGGCTACATAGAGAAACTTGTTATGAAAAAAATAAAATAAAAGGCCCAAACCAAAACTCCACCACCACCACCAAGCAAACAAACCAAAAAAAAAAAAAAAAAAAAAAAAAGGAAAAAAGAGAAGACTGGACTCAGTGGATATGCATAGATACATACATACATGCACACATACATACATACATGCATACATACATACATACATATACAAGAACTTGAAGCTGGTAGGGAGAGAGGGAGGCCAGAGGGATTTGAAGGCTTGGAGGGGTAGGTAGTTGGGAGTGGCTTATTATGATTAAGATACATGTATACTCTGTAAAATTCTCAAAGATTGAAAAAAGAAAGTGAATTTTAAAATAATAGTTTTTTTTGTTTGTTTTTTGTTTTTGTTTTTTTAAAGGACAACTTACTGACTGGGATTGGAAACGATGGTTCAGAAGCCAAGTGAGCTGGCTGAGCAATCCGAGGGCTGCAGTTAGGATCCCACAGTCCAGGTGACAAGTAGGACATCTGGGGCACTCTGTAATCCAGCTCATAGGGAGGCAGAGACAAGAGGACCGTTGGGGCTTTCGGGATTCCAAACTAGCTGAGAGAAACTGAGTCTGGGATTCAGGGAGAGTCCCTGCCTCAAACACGCCGAGGCAGTGAGTGAGGCAGCCGCCTGATACCCTCTTCTGGCCCCCAGGAGCACGCACAGGTGTATCTGCAAACATCCATGCCCCCACACATACCTGCAACCACACAAATAAATCAATCGTTAAAACATAAAGATGAACCGGTAGATAAATATTATTCCCTCTAATCACAAACCAGATTTTCCTTTGGGAAACCATCTGTCTTTTCAATGCAGAAATTTTCCACGGGGCTCACCTACTTCCCAGTTACAGGGCTGCCCATGTGACTCAAGTCTGGCCAATCAGTATGCTCTATTCTTCTGGCTGGATTCTTGGGTCAGGAATGGGCACTTGACCTAACTCAGCCCAGAAAAAAGTTGTCCCTCATCCTTACCCCTCCCGAAATCCTTTTCGCTGGGGAGATCAGCCTAGGGCTGCTGCGGGTGGGGTGGGGTTCTGGGTTGCCACATAAGACAGGCTTGCATAGAGGAAAGGCCGCCCAAGGAGCCAAGTTTCTGACGTCTTCCAACACTGGATCCACCTTGGCCTGGTTTTTGTTGCCCCTTGACCTTCTCAGGGTCTAATATAACCTCTTTCTGCTTTACACTGGTGAGAGAGGAGTTTATCCCATGAAATCCACGTCTGGGATCATTACCTACGTGCTTATCAGTAACAGGTGGACACACCGAACCAGACACGGAGAGGACCGGCTTTGCACGGTGAGAGGAAGGGAGGACAGCTCACTGGAGCCTCGCTGGAGCCTAGCACAAGGCCCCACATACAGCAGCTACTCACGGACTGTTGGTTGACCTGAACTGCATTGAATTAATTTTTTTCTTTCTATAAATGTTTCAGGAGCTGTGTGGTCTCCAAACCAACAGGCGACTCCCTTAAGGCAGGGGCTGGCTTCCTCCTTCCAAGGCTTGCTGTCTTTTTATGGTTTGGGAATATTGTATATCTCAGACTTTTTTTGGGGGGGGGGGACGAAATGGTTATTTGCCTTTTTTTTTTTACATTCGTGGACATTCAGAAACACTATGTGCAAAATGAAAAAAACTACACATATTTTTTTTTTTTCCATGCTGGGAATTTTGGACTGGATTTAGGCAGACCTGGGTAAGTCCACTGGAGAAGCAGAGATGCCCACCTCAGCTCATCTCGACTATCACGTAAGAGCTTGGTGCCAGTGGGCAGATGAGCAAAAGGCTGACCGCTGATCCTGACAGGCCACCCACATGCCAGAAACTCTGAACACCTTCCTTCTGAGTGGGAGGGCCACTTTCTTGGTGGCTTCCCAGCCCCTCTGAACTGTGCTTGTTTCTGTGTGTCTCTTGTGGTTGGCAGCCTGCTGCTGATCCTGTTGACTATTGTACCCAGGACCCATAGGAAGGACTCCCGAGGGGCAACTTCAGGTGTTCCTGTCCAAATACGGCCTTCACTTCTGTCAGCTTGGTGAGGTCTGGAACCAACCAGAGACAGGTCTCTGGGCAAGAGATTAACTAAGCAGGAGAACCCTCTCCTAGAGCGGGTGCCTTCTGATGATCCAGGCAGGCATGAGAGGTGCATAGAAAGGTCATTGCTTTTTCCTACCTGCCTTCCCTTCCAGCTAGTGAGTGTCTGTACCCATTGCTGCCACTACCACCCACTACTGACACTAGAACCTAAATTCTCAGCTTTTAAATGTGGACTGAAGATCAGGGACTCGGCTGGAGTCTCCCAGACCCTTAGCACCATACTGAGAGGGCTGAGGCCTCCAGACTCAGGGACTGAAGACTTACTGGGAACTCAGCCTCTTTGGCTCACGTAAATCTCCCTCATAACACATGTTTAATCTGTCTCTTCTGTTCCTCTGGAAAAACCTAAGTGGCACATGTGTGTGCACGTGTGTTTGATGTGCATACAAGCACTTTTGTAACAGGCATTTCCTGGGCATCATTTAGGGACCAGGAAATGTTTTTTTTTTTTTTCACCCTAAGAATTAAGCCCATGGCTATCCAGCCCCTACTGTATGTGTCAGTCTAGTAAGTCTCTCCATTGGCTGTATACAGCCTGTCCCCTTCAGGACTCTTAACTAACAATTTAGAACGGTTTGTAGTTCTTCAGTCCCCTGCAGGCTCTTGGGTAGGAAGAGACAAGGAAGGGATACTGGGATGGTCTTGGGGACAGACGACATTAACTGTCCGCCTTTATCCACCATTCTCATCTTTTGTCAGTGACACATTCTGCGTCTGTTTTCCGTGGCTCTGCGACCAGCCAGGCAGTTCACGGCATCTTGTAGAGAGAGAGGATAACCATTGAACAAACAAAAACTAAGGCCATGGGCTCAGGCATTTGGACACTTGGTGCTGTCTGTGAAGGTCTAGGGGGTGTGGGCTTGCTGGAGGATTTGCATCACGGTGGGTGGGCTTTGTGGTTAAAAGCCTGGGGTCTTTTCCAGTTCATCTTCTCTCTGCTGGGTATTTTGGGTTGAGAAGGTGAGAACTTAGCGTTCTCCTAGGACCATGATGCCTGCCTCCTGTGACTGAGCTTCCCCATCCTGTTGGATTCATCTGTCAGGAACCAGAAGCTCAAAAAGGTCTCCGTTCTCTACGTTGCCTTGACGGTGGTGTTTTACTGTACTAACAGAAAGTTAAGTAATGCTGGAGACCCGAGTGGAGAACATTGAGATTCTGGGGAAGGGTTGCCTCCTACCTGAGAACAAGGGTTAAAAACAAAATCATTACCCTCCTCCTGCTCCTGCTGCTGGGACTAGGCTAGAGGTGCAGATGCAATCTAGTGGCAGAAGCCATCTTGCAGTGGTGAGGCCACCAGGAAGAGGGATCTCCTAATCCACAGTCCCCCTGACCCAACACTTCTGGAAGTCCCCACATCCTTGTCTATCCAAATCCCTGTAACATATTTTTTTTTTTTTTTTAACTTGCAGCCTACAGCATCTTGAATTTAAAACCTTCTTGCTTTGTTTTTTTTTTTTTTTTTTTTTTTTTTTTTTAACAACTTTGTAATCCCAGTTATAAAGACAATCTCTAGTTTCTCACAGTGGAGATGCAGGAGGTGTTGGGCACAGGCATCTGTTGGCTCAGGAGCAGCAAACATCCACACAGCTTAAAACAGTGCTGGTGACATCAAGGGCTGTTATTCGCACATGCCCAGCACCACACTACAGACCCGGCACCGTGCTGTGGCTTTTCTTAAGCGTACGCTCTGTTTAGAGACTAACACAGAGACTGGAAGCTGGTGATTCCTGTGATCTGATTTCTGTTTCTCATGTCTGGGGTACATGTGATGGCTGGATTTAACTGTCAACCACACACAATCTAGAGTCTCCTGGGGAAGAAGTCTCAATGAAAGACCATCTAGACCAGGTTGGCCTATGGACGAGTTTATGGGGGAACTGTCTTGATCATGGTATGGAGGCAGGAAGACACATTCACTGTGGGGGGCGCCATTCCCTGTGCAGGGGATCCTAACTGGTACAAGAAAGAAGAAATCGAGCTGAGCAGCTGCAGGCACGTGTTTATTGCTCTTTTTCTTCTTACTGTGGATGTCATGGGACCAACTCCCTCAGTCTCCTGCCATGCTTCCTGTTAGAATGATAGTTTACCTGGCCCTTGAATTGTGTGAGTCAAACAAACCAAAGCTGAACCCCCACCCCCCCCCACTTCTACCTCAAGATGCTTTCGTCAGAGTATTTTATCACAGCAACAGGAGAGTGTCAATCTTTCCTTAACTTCTTTTTCCCACTAAAACCGTGATTTCTGCCTAATGTAGCCAGTTTCTCTATCATTAACAAAATTATTCTTGCCAGGAGTGGTGGCGCACACCTTTAATCCCAGCACTCAGGAGGCAGAGGCAGGAGGATCTCTGTGAGTTCCAGGTCAACCTGGTCTACAAATCCAGTTAGAGGACAGCCAGGGCTACACAGAGCAACCCTGTCTCAAAAAAAAAAATTTTTTTAATTGGGGGTAATGGGGGGGGGGGGGGTGGGGGGGGGGGGGGGGGATTTGTGCACATGAATGTAGGAGCTGGTGGAGTCCAGAAGAGGGCGATGGATTTCCCAGAGCTGGAGTTATAGGTGACTGTGAGTTAAGCATTGGGAATTCTGGGAACTGAACCCCTAGTCCTTTGCAGAAGTAACAAGTGCTTGGAAGCACTGAGCTACCTCTCCAGACTTTTTATATATATATATATATATATATATTTTTTTTTTTTTTTAAATTAATACTTTTTTCCAGTGTGAGTTCTTTTTGGAGGCCTATCCTGAGCGATGCTCTTCCAGGGGCCACTTATACTAGTACTGATCAACTAGGGGCGACTTTGGCTGTCAGAGAACATTGAAAGTTGTCTGGGGGGATATTTTGGTCCCTCCTGAGATCCTCCTGGTACTGGATTCTGGTGCGAAGGAGTCAGAAGAGATGCTAAAGGTCCTAAGACAGGGATTTTTCCAGCCAAATGTCAATGTGTCAGTGGTGGCAAAGTTGAGGAACCCTAACACACACACACACACACACACACACACACACACAGAGCTCAAAGACAAATGCATCATTATAAAAATGGTTGTTCAGTACCTTCTGAATCCCCATGTTACCATCAAGGTCGAGGCCACTGGTGCTGGGACCATCCTCAAAGCTTTCTTAAGTTCCTTTCCTCCTCAGAAGCTCAGCAGAAGCGAGTTAGAGGCGGCTGGTTATTTCTCTCATTGTTTAGGGATAAGAAAGAAATATCTTCAGAAACAAAACACTGTTTCCGGAAGGAATCGGATGCCCACGATGGCCTCAGCTCCCCGTGTACCAGTGACATCCCCAGAACCTTGGATGGAAGGGTTTTGAGATGGGGTGTGGCTTGGGGTAGTAGGACTCCCCACTCCCTGCCTTTTGAATATGCTTTGGAATTTCTGAAAATTCCAGGCTGCAGGCTGAAAACGACCGTGGCCTAGAAGAGATGGGTTGGGCGCAGGGTGTATGAAGAAGGGCCAATGCTTGTAGGAGGTGACCTTCCACAGATGGTGACAGAATGAGGCAATGCTAAGACCTGAACTGTGTTTTTGGCCAAACTTAGCTGTTCTTGTTGTCTAATTTGGACTCAGAAATGGGTGTCCTTGCCTCCTACCCCCTTAGCCTCTCATCCAAGCACTGCTAGCATGTGGAACTCTTTCTCCAGGCACAGCTGCTTTCCCAAGTTCAAGACCGGTGGTGTTTAAGCACACAGGGGTGGGTGGTGTGGGTGGGGATCTGACAGGCAACCCAGGAGGGCCTGGGTGTAGAGTATGGGTGTGTGTAGTTGTGTGGGGCGTGTGTATCTAGAAACCACACCTTGGCGGCTCTCTACAAAGGTTTCATTCTCTTTCTGAGTGTGATCCGCCAGTCCCTAATCAAGGGTTAATTTCACAGCTCGCCGCTTCATCTAGCATAATATCCATTCAGACTAATTAAATCTGTCTAATAATGTGAGTGTCTTTGTCTCTGTCCTCCCCTTCTTTGTGCTACACCCTTCACATCTCATCGCCACAACCGCACGCCATCACACTCGACTTGACAAGCCGAATCCCATCCCTAAAATTAAAACATTCCTGACCTATCTACAGTGACAAGCCAGACGAGCTTCACGGAGCTCCGGCCCATGAAGGCAGCTGACACATTTGTTTTTAATTTCAAAAGAGTAGAAAGTGAAGATCTGACCCCGTCAATCAAGCCCCGTGACAAGTTTAATCATTGGTGCCCCACAAAAATCACGGCTAAATAGGAATGCAAATACTGTATCACAGGGCTCTTATATATGCTAATCAAGGAGAAGTAATCAACTGACAATTTCACCGATCTCCTTTCTGAAGAAGTCACTCAGTGCTCTGTCTCTGGGCCACAAAGAAGAGTGTGTGTTTGTGGGGGCGGCGGAGACAAAGGGGAGCCAGGAGACTCTACACCCCCAGCCAGCAATCTTTCTTTTACTTCCCCTTCTAGGACATTTCTAAAGAGAGAATTCACTCTTTTGATCCCCCCACCCCCTTGAACTTTAAAGCAAAGAGCGCATACAGTCACATCAATTGTACTTTATTATCTGTGGCCAGGCCAGGCAGCAAACGCACCGAAACTTCCGCTAAAATAAAAATCATCATTTGTCTTTGTCATTAATCTATTCTCAAATTCTCTTATATCTTAAAAGTGGCTGACCTCTGCAAGGGGAGCTGGGGAGAAAAGTTTTTTAAGCTGTTGAAAAAAATCTGAAAATGGTCATTTTTAGTAACTTAAAAGATGATAAAGTAGAATTAAAAAACAAAAACAACCCACAGAGCCACTGTTGATGAAGATGTAGTCATTTCATTTCATTTTTATTTTATCATATGCGTGTGGGGTTTGCCTGGCTGAATGTCTATGTAACATGTATGTGCATGCAGTGCCCACAGGGGCCAGAAGAGGGGGCTGGATCCCTGGAGGACTGGAATTATAGATGGCTGTGCAGTTGCTATGTGGGTGCTGGGAATTGAATTGGGGCCCCGTGGAAGAGCAGGCAGTGCTCTTAACTGCTGAGATCTCTGTCTAGTCGCTGATGAGAACTTTATAAGCACCAGGAAGTTCGGGGCCTACGGTCCGTTCCTGAAGTGGCCTATGATTTCCTGTGCCAGTGGAGAGGAGACAGGAGCTGGGGGCTACCTTCCATGCCCAATTCTATGTGAAACCTGAGGGCAGTGTGTTTAAAAAGCCTAGAAATTCAAATTCAAGTGTTTCTTTTCTGATTTTATCAATTTTTAAAGACTTATTTTTATTATTGTAAATAGTCCCTGTCTGCCCTTTCTCTTGTGTGTGTGTGTGTGTGTGTGTAGCTATGCTCATATGTGTGTGTGTGTGTGTGTAGCTATGTTCATGTGTGTGTGTGTGTGTGTGTGTGTATAGCTATGCACATCTTAGTGCAGGTGCCTGAAGAGGCCAGAGTAGTCAGGGGCCGGGAGCCGGACTCGGAGAATTTACACCCCGGCATGGATGCCTGATCGCAGGTCCTCTGGAAGAGCACTCTGTGTTCTTAAGCACCGAGCCATCTCTCCAGTCACTCTGCCTTTATTTATTTATTTTTAACAAGTCCTAAAGAAGGCCAGTTTGTTGGTTAGTTTATGCAGTCACAGCAGTCCAAAAGAAAAGATTCCGTATTATGTTTGTCTAGAGCTACGAAACTAGAACATTCTAGAAATCCAGGCATCAACAGATTGATTCCTCTTAATGCAAATCAAACTACCTTCCAAACAGCTGAGGTCACTGTCTCTACAGGTGGGAAAAGATGGGCTCCTCTTCTGCTGTGTTCTATGGAAGGACAGATGGGCTGAATCCAGCCCAATTCTAGTCTTTTTCTACTGCCCAGGGGCTCAGCAGCGTGGTTTTTGCATTTTTAAAGAATTAAGGGTGGGCAAAGCAAAGAATATTTGTGACACAAAAATGATATGAAGTTCCCATTTTAGTGCCTGCAAATCTACTTTTACCAGCATGAAGCCAGACCTCGTCATTGGATGTCACATGCAGCTGTCATGCTAAGAAAGGCCCATGAACAGCTCCGATTGAGATATGTGGCCTGCAACATCTGGAATACTGAGGTCATGTGGCCTGCAACATCTGGGATACTTACTGCCTGGACCTTAACAGAAAAAGTTTTCTGACCTCGGTTTTGTATCAACATGAAAAGTTTGCCTGGATTTGGCTCTGCCTCAGTTTCTCCAGCCATGGAAATTCTTCGACAATGAACACCGATGAAGATGTGTGCAGCTTCTGAGACATGCATGCCTAGACTATGCCGAAGGGCAGACTTACTCACTCCAGGAAAATGGCTGATCTCATTCACCCTCTGCTGTGGCCCAGTATTTGAGAAGAAGGACCTTTAGTGACAACGACTGGCAAGGCCCTGCGAACCTTGAGGCGGCTGGCAGTTCTTCTCTCTTGTAGTATGGCTTCATATTAAGATTTGATTTATTTGGGGATCATGGTGGATCCCCCTAAACAGACTGTTGACTGCAAAGACAATAGTGATCTATGCTTCTATCCTGGGCTGTAGTCCTCATTGTCAATGTGACCGGAACTGAGTGCCCCAGCACTGGGGGTGAAGGCCATGAGAACTCCTTAGAACACTGCTCTAATAAGACAGTGGCAAAGAAGTACAGAAGAATATTTCTTTCTGTAAAAGACGCTGTGGTGGCTAGTCCTGGTTGTCAACATGACTATATCTGGAATGAACTACAATCCAGAATTGGAAGTCTCACCTGTGATCCTAATCTGGAGGCTGGGAGATACAAGTTTCTGACCTGGCTCTTGGCATGGAGATCTTGAGGCATAGTGGCTGTGAATCCCAGAAAATTAAGACAGGGGAATCTCCGAGTTCAAGGTCATCTGGGATTAAAGGAGTGCTGGCACACACCTTTAATCTGGGCCACATCTTTTGCTGGGGACCTACATAAGGACCCTGGAAGAAGAAGGCTCTCTTCTTTGCCTGCTTGCCTTGTGGGACTGAGCAACTGCTAGATCCTTGGACTTCCAATCACAGCTGCTGCTGACCATTGTTGGGAGTTGGACTACAGACTGTAAATCATCAACAAATTCCTTTACTATATAGAGACTACCCATAAATTCTGTGATTCTAGAGAACCCCGACTAATACAGACGCCAAGGTGTTGTGGTGGCTAATTTCATCATCAACTTGAGATCACTTAGAGTCACCCAGAAGGCACTTTGTATAGTGTGTCTATTTATCAAGGTGTCTCCAGAGAGGTGGAATGATACTTTCAGAATGTGCTGGGAAGTTCTTGATTTCTTCCTACCCTCCTCCCACCTCCATTTTTAATTTTTTGGACAGTATCTTTAGCTCGAGCCGGCCTCTAACTCCGTATGTAGGACGACCTGGCACTTCTGACTCTCCCAAGTGCTGGGATTACAGGTGTGCATTGTCACATCTGGCTTATGCTGCTTTGCATGCTGGGTAAACATTTTGCCAATTAAGCAACAATCCTATCTCCCCGAGATGGATGTTCTTGAGCCACCAGTTGCTTTGCAGGTGAAAGAAAGATAAACCAGTGTACCTCCCAGGAACCCTCCATGGGCAGAATAAGGAAGTCTGTGCATGCCCTCAGAGAAGTTTCTAGAACTCGTTGATGTTGGGAGATTTACGAAGCTGATTAGCTATTAGAGAAAACTCAGTGAGGAAAGGACAGGATGAAAGGGCAGTCCAACCCCTGGATGGAGTGGGTCTCTGGCCTGCGCAGGAAGAAAGGCCTTCCTTTCTTGATGGGTTGAATGAGAATTGTCCCCCACAATCTCAGGCATTTGAAAGCTTAGTCCCCCCCTGTTGGCGGCGCTATTTAGGCAGGCTTGGGGTGTAGCCTTGTGCTGGAGGAAGTACATCACTGGGGGAGGGCTTTGTGAATGCATGGCCCCACCCACTTCCGGTCTGTTTTCACTGCTTCGTGTTTTGTGGCTAAGGATGTGGTTGTTCCGCTTCCTGCGCCTTCTGTCTTTCCTCCCGGTCAGTATGTATACTAGAACCGTGAGCTCAAGCAAGCCCTCTCTTAGCCTTTGGTCATACTGTTTATCAAAGCAACAGAAAGTAAGGAATGCAGGCCAGCTGCATTGTCACAGGTACGGAAGCCACGGACACGAGGATGTTCAGCACATGTCAGGTACCCAGGTTTCAAAGAACTGGGGCTGACATTCCAGCACAGCAAGAACCTAAACTGTGATTTCACGGGGAGGCGACATTGCGGACTTCCAGCTCTCCCTCCTCAGGGCTTTTGGGGTTTTGTTTCTCCAGTTAGGGCATATTTTTCTCAGTAACTTTGGCTAGGTGAGTGACTCATCTAAAGCCTCTATTTTCTGATCTGTAAAACGGGGCCAAAGACAAGATGAGGCATCTAAAATAAGCAAGTCCTTGTGAGAGAGACCAGATCTTTCCTGGCACAACACTTGGATAAAAACCCGAACAGAAGCAGGAAGCCATGCTGCCGTACTGTTAATTCAGGGTCATGTCACCTCTGATTTCCTAACTAAACAGAAGATGCATGGATTTTTTTCTTTGATGGAAACATCAGTGTCCTTGGGGTGAGTATGGTTTTGGGCTTAATGTGCAAGCCTGAGGATCTGATTTCGGCTCCCAGGCCCCGTGTAAGAAGCTGGGTGTGGTTGTGTGGATTTGTAATGTTAGCACCGGGAAAACAGATGGCTGGAACTCCAAGGCTCACCAGCTAGCCACTTGGGACTAACGGACAAATTCCAGGACCCCTGGTGACCTTTCTCAAAAATCAAGGTGGGTATGCCTAAGGAATGACATCCAGGATCACACACACACACACCCACCCACACACACACACACACATCCCTTCCTCATGGGAAACACACGTCCACCTCCAGACACAGGTACACACGCAGTTTTAAAAAGTGTGCCTTCCAAGTAGTAAGTCAGGTCTCGTTCTCCTTCTCTCCAGCCGAGTTGCTGGCCCTTCCACCTGAGGCTGTTAGGAGAAAAGCCCAGCTTTTGAAAATTAATCCTGTGCAGGTGGCAAATGAGAAGGCTGGCTGGCAGGTGTGTATGCGGCGATAGAAGGCAATTTATTCTAAGTCTGAGGCTGCTTAAAGTCTGGCGTTGGATATGGGTGTGTGTTTGAAATTGGATCGGCAGGGGGTGGCTCTCAGCTTTTCCAGTTCCCTTCTTCCTGAGAAGGTGTTGAGAAGGTATAAATTACACACGGTTTCTCCTTTTGTCTCATCTCCAGGCAACCACTGTTTCTATCCTTCAAGAACATCCCTCAGATCTGGTGAGATTCATTTTTCTTTTGCGTGTGTCCTGCCAATGCTGGGGAGACCAAGAGAAGAAATCTCACAGGGGATCAGAGGGAGGGTTTGAAATGGCTTTGTTCCTCTTCACAGCCCTCAAACTGTCCCCCCAGAAGCTTTGGGTCACTGAGCTGCTGGGGGTGTCAGCGGCCACATTCTAGAATCTTCCTAGGATGTCATTTGCTGGCTCTGTGGGGAGTGACTTTTAATTTGTTAGTTTTTGAAGATTTATTTTATTTGATAGCTATGTGTTGCCTATGTGTCCATATGAGGGTGTGTACATGTGCCTAGGGAGGCCAGAAGATGGCCTTGGAGCCCCTGGAGCTAGGGTTATATGGCTGTTGTGAACTGCCCATCATAGGTGCTGAAGGCAAAACCTGGATCCTCTGCAAGAGCAATAAGTGCTCTTAACACACGATCCTCTTATCCATTCCCAGGTGCGACTCTTTTGCCAGAGACAGTGGGCTGGCTTTTGTTCCATGACCAGCTCAATAGAACATGGGGTCTGACACTAAGCGGGGCTCTAATGAGTGTTCCCTGGATGTGGAAGAGAGAATTAGGAAATTGAGCACTCATGTGGGTCTTAGTTGAAAGCAGAGCTCCCCAAGTTGGTTTCCATGGGAACGTTGCGCTGTATGATACCAACAGGTGTTATGTGCAGAAACAGCTGTGTAATCACATATGTTTGCGTGAGACTCTCCTGCAGGTTGTCTCACTGCCCCATGGATAGTATGAACCCCTGGGAGTGCACCATGCATCCTGTGTTGATTGTAACCCTGGAACCTAGTGCTTTGTTTCCCATGAGCATCTTAGGTTGCTGTTTCCAGGAATGCAGTTTGTGAAACTTTGTATCTGTCAGAGGGCCCAGTTGGCGGCTTTTGCTTTTTTCTTCTGTTTGAGATTTTCTTCACCAGAAGACTGATGTTGCTCACCGTTTCTGTCACCTTCCTTGGCTTCCTGTTTCCTCCAGTGCCTTCTGTTTGCCTAGCTCCGACACTTGTCCTCCTGTCTGGACACCTGCATCTGTCAGCGCCCTAAGATCGAGTATTTCACCCTCTGGTCACTCCAGAGTGTGATCCTAGAGAGGCTGGCCCTGTCTCTGTCTTCTGTTCTGTACACCGTGGTGTTGGTTGGTGGGTGATCACCTAAGGAAAGCTAATTTGAGGGGACTTGGGAGATGGCTCAGTAGGTGAAGTGCCTTGCAAGCACGGGTGACCTGAGTTTAATCGCCAGAATCCGTGTTAGAAGGAAGTCCAGGCATGGGAGCCTGCTCTGTACCGCCAACCTTGGGCAACAGGAAACAGGAAACAGGTGGTTCCCTGGGGTTTGAGGGCTAGCCAGCCTAGCCTGCTTGGAGAGCTCCAGACCAGTGGGAGACCCAGTCTTAAAACATAAAGTGGATACTGCCTCAGGAACAACAGGCAAGGTTTATTTGTGGCCTCTACATACGTGAGAACACATCTGCACATACATGTATACAACTTACACATGTACACACGCACACAGAAAATAAACAGTGAATGGGTGCAGTGAAGAGCAAATGGGTAAATGTATGAATTCCTGCTTCACATATGGGACAAGAAATTGGAGTGTCAGGGACAGAGGACCGATACACGGTAGCTCCAGTACAACGGTCAGGGCACAGTGTCACATAAGAGGCAACAACTGTATTTAACAGGTGACATCAAAGGTCACTTAGCTGGGGGACATGCCCAAGACTAAGAGTAAGTGCTCACAGTGGCTTGAGTCAGGAAGGAGGACACACCTCTGATTGCCTGGTGACACCCTGCCTCTCTGTGTGGCTGGAATCAGAGAGAACAGTGATTTTTTTTAAAAAATGGGCTTCTCTTGGTGGAAAGGGACTATTGTTAAGAACCCAAGACTAGGGGCCTGGTAAGCCAGGGTTCAAGAATTGGCTTTGGGGTTGAAGAGATGGTAAAGGGCTTGCCTTGCAAGCACAAGAACCCGTAGGTCAATCCTCAGAATCTGTGTGTAATCCCAGCACTGTGTGGGGCAGAAACAGGTGGAGCTCTGGGGCTCCCTGGCCACCAGGCTAGCTTGTTTGGCAAATTCCTGCCAGTGAACTTTGTCTCAAAAACAAAGACAAAACTAAATTAAACCAAAACAACAACAGCAGCAGCAGCAACATTACCACAAAATCACATAGTGATTTTGAGGCCAACCTGAGCTACATGAGAATCTGTCTCAAAAACCAAAAGAGGGAGGAGCTGGAGAAGTGATCCAGCAGTTAAGAATACATAATGCAGGCTGGTGAGATGGCTCAGTGGTTAAGAGCACCGAATGCTCTTCCAGAGGTTGAGTTCAAATCCCAGCAACCACATGGTGGCTCACAACTCACAGGTAATGGGAAACAAATAAAAACCCTTTGTGCTGGAGCAACTGGGGCCGGAGCAAGAGGGAGAAGAGAAGGGGGGTAGGGGGAGGAATACATAGTGCTTTGCAGAGTATCCAAGTTGAATTCCCAGAACTTATGTTGGCTAGCCAACAATACCTGCTTTCCAACTACAGGGTTTCCAACATCTTGGGCCTTCCTGGGCACTGCTCTGACATGCACATACCTCCACACAGACATACAGATACACAACTTATGGCCTTCCTGGGCACTGCCCTGACATGTACACACCCACACACAGATGCATAGATACACATAATTTAAAGTGTAAGTAGTTTTTAACAGAGAGAGAAAAAAATACCAGAGCAAAACATAGTCTTAGAAATCAGTAATGTGCATATGTACACGATTCATGTGCATGAATATGTATGCACACGTGTATAGTATGTGGCTTTATTTACACATATCCTCAAGGAACCAGGATTAGGTGGAGGTGTTAAGAGTAGGAAAATTCACATGTGATTATTCAGTTTATAATTGGCATTTTGAAATAAAGGATAAATGTGCACAAATACATAATGTATCTGTGTGCTCATGTGTATGTTGGTATGTTGTTTTTGTGGATGTGAGATGTGTAGAGGTATGTATGTATGTATGTATGTATGTGCATGGGTATGGGTGTGATGTGTGTAGTGGTGTATATGTATGGGTACATGGGTATGGGTATGATATGTAGGGAATATGTAGGTATGGGGTATGGGTATGGGTATGATGTGTCTAGTGGT
>JADRCD010216329.1:0-13130 GCA_019843815.1 Montemys delectorum
GTCCTTTTTGTTGGTCAACATGCTTACTGCTGGTTTATTTCTGGATTTCTTTTTTAAATGGCATATTTTCTACTAATCTTTCTATTACTGTATTAATAACCATTATTTTAATACACCAACTTTAGTTTTAGTCATTGTGTTATAATTGTTAATTAGTATTAATTTTTATTAATTAGATGTCATCATTACAACCAAATCTCTGAGAAAAGCAACTTAAGATGGCTCCAAATGGAATCCCACAAGACCCCTGAGGCTCTTTTCTGTCTCCTGCCCCATCTGGGCTACTTGGATCAGAAGAACTCAACTCAGAGCTTCTTATGTCTGCAACGGTTCATTTAGGGACATGTCTTGGCAGAAATAGTCTGGGGTTTGGGGAAGGGGCTAAACAAATCACATGTCAGCTGTTACCTATGCAGTCTAACCCTGTGGGCTCTGGAGCAAGCACACCCCATCCCCCAAACACACAACTCGACACACATGCTCTTGGAGCCAGTCTTTGGCTACCCATTGCTCTACACACTCTGCAAGAGGACCAAGGCTCCCCAGCGCTTCCTTACAAGGGAAGGGCTAGAAGTGCAGGTCAGGGATGGGTGGGGATTAGGGTGAAAGGTTCCCCTGCACAGAACCTGCAATATGTACTGCACTTGGTGGTCCTGAAACCCAGCCACAGCTCCTCATTGCAACCCACAGGCTCCACCAAGGACCTGATTGAGACATGTTGTGCAGCCGGCCAGCAGTGGGCCATTGACAATGATGAGTGCCAGGAGATCCCTGAGAGTGGTGCCCAGAGTGACGTCTGCAGGTAAGTGGCCTGGGATGGGCAGGGATGGCCTGTTCTTGCCTTCCCTGGCCTCCAGATATGTGAGGGTGACCAAAAAATGAATGCAGTGAGCCATCTGGCCAGGTGGATGTGGGGAGACTGACCGGTCCTGAGGGTCAGCTGACCACAGTAGCCAGCTTGGTAAGTAAATGATGCACCATTTAGAGCAAGTTCAAAGGACCATCATCACCTTGGGGCTCTGAGTCTCCCTGCTCACAGCAGCTTCTCTCCCTCAGCTCAGTCACCCGAATGCCCCAGAATCAATCCCTTTCTACCCTCCTCTGCCATATCTGCTGTGGCTTAGATGCCTGTGTTCTGCTTCTCTTGCCAGGATTGGTTTTCTGTTATCTCCCTTTCCCAACTTTCATGGCCTACTCATGAAGTTCAGAGAGGCAGTGTGATTCACCTAGAGCTGCACAGCTCACCAGTATGGCCAGAATTAGAACCCATATTTTCTAATTTCTACCGTGTTCTGTCCCTCCTCCTCCTCTTCCTTTCTTCTTTTTCTTCCTTCTTTTCTTCTTTTCTCTTCTTCTTCTTCTTTCTTTTCTCTTTCCCTCTCTTCTTCTCCCCTCCTCCTCTCCCTCCTCCCCTCTCCTCCTCTTCTTCTTCTCCTCTTCCAGTTCTGAGACAGAGTCTCACTATATAGCCCTGCTGACCTGAAACTCTCTATGTAGACCAGGCTGGGCTCAAAGAGATCTGCCTGCCTCTGTCTCCCATGTGCTGAGATTAAAGGCATGCACCACCCTGCCTGATCTCACTCTGCCTTCTTTACAGAACTTTAAATTCTAACCTTGTCTCTTCTCTTTCCCTTTTGCCACTCCCGTTTGGGGGTTACTGAATGACTAGAGCATGTACACTATTCAGACCCCATAAGTTTTGAGCTTTGCAGCCATTATCAATACTTAAATCCCTCTTGAGATGGAGCTCACCACCACAACTTCATCACTGGACAGCTGAACCCTGCCCATGTCCCTCCCAAGTAGTCCTGCCTCTCGTGGACCATGCTTTGCAGACTCACCAGTCACCTCTTTGACAGATTATTCATATGGAGCAGGGCAGGAGGTGACCAGGGACCCAGGACTGCCAGCCTGGCCCCACTTGCTGTAGATCTCAGGTCGGGGCTTCCTTTGTCTATATTCCACTCCGTCTCCCTCCTGTGAAGTGGGGAACTGTTACCCTCCTCTAGAGGGACCCACCAATTAGATACTGAGGTATTCCCCACCCCGATTCAGGATAGCCCAGAGGCAATGCTGCATCTCCTACTTGAAAGAGAAGAGCTGCGTGGCCGGGGTCCTAGGGGCCAAGGAGGGTGAGACCTGTGGAGCCGAGGATAATGATACATGCGGTGTCTCCCTGTACAAGGCAAGTCCCACCTGCTGAAATCACGACCGACCGAGATGCATGACACCACATCCTGGGGTGGGAGTGGGGGCAGACTCACCACCTGCCCAGAAAATGTTAACAGTCATGGCATTGGTCAACAAATCCACAAAGTATATATTGACTTCAGCAGTGACCCAGGGGACATCTTGCTCTCTCTGAGGCAGAGTCGGTGAAATGTGGCAAGGTGTGGTGTGCCTGAGGCAGTGAAGAGGTCTGCAGGCAGAGGCTGTGCTGGCACGCATAGCAGTTCTAGGAGCAGGGTGGAGGCCAGCCATGGAAAGTCCTAGGATGCTGGCTTTCTTTGCATGCATATGCTGGAGGCTGGAGGCCCAAGCTGCATCAGGGGCAGGGGAGATAGCAGGAGTAAGAGGAGAAGGCCTGGCATTAGGAGAGGAGGGTATAGAGCCCTGCTTCTGTGGTTGCCTTTATCCCAAGTCCAGACCTCTTCGCTTCGCTTCAGTTTCCCCATGCATAAAACATGGGCAAGGAATCCCCATCCTGGCCCGGTGCCAGCACCTGGAGCTTGTGTCCGTGTGGTTTTTGGCAGTGGGTATTATAGCATCAGGTGAAGGGCGTCACTCACTGTAGCTGGGCCTGTGTAGCTGTCGTTGGCTGGTGACTGCTCTGGAGTCAGGTGGCTCAGCTGAACTATCTCTGTTTCCTGAAGTTTCTCCTACAATGGGTTGGCTGAACCTGGTTCAGATAGGGCCCTAGGAAAGAGACCGAAAGCATACGTGTTGCTCATCTTTTTCCACTCTGGCAACATGCCCAAGACAATCTCTTTTGTGAGTGAAAGGTTTTGGTTCCATTTGCTCTCACTTGGCCCTGCTGCCTTTGGGCTTATGATGAGGTGTCATGGCGTGGCATGGTGTGCATAGGAAGGCCAGTTTCATATGTAAGAGAGAAGAGACCAGTGTACCCAAGTCCTCCTTCAAGGGCATGTCCTCTGTGACCCAGGATCTGCCATTAGACCCACCCTGGGCCTTGGAGTAGGCATACGCTAAATTCAAGCTATAGTGACATGAAAGACCTTTAGAAGCCTAGGTTCAAGTGGGCACATGATCACTTTGGTCACCTAGTGACCAAAGCAGTCATTGAGCCAGAGCCACATGCTCACTCTCTGAGTCTCTGAGCTGCTCAGCTCCAGACTGTGGATACCCGGGAGGCTGGTCAACTGGGCTTTGGCTGCACCAGTTCACTGCCACAGTTTGACAATGTAAACCAGATTTCCCCATGGCAGTTGGCAGTCTGGACCTGGTGGGTCTGTATATCCTTAGGGACCCAACCTCCCTCTTGTCGTTTTGTTGAATGGTCAGTGTGTAGTGTTAGCTTCATGTCCCTTCATAAGCTGATGTGATACCAGGAGTTCCAACACATACGCTCTAAGGAGGATGGCCAGGGAGGGCGAGATAGGTACACTTCCAAGTAGATCCTGTTCCAAACACTTTATGAAGTCACTCGAACTGCAAGGGCCCTTGGGAAATGGTGCCTTTTTGCTGAGCTGAAAGTATTAGCATCTGCTTCTGAGGGCGGGGCATGGCGAGCATGCCTGGTCTTCATTTGTAGTTCTTTCCAAGGGACATTTATTCATTCATTAAAGAAAATTAACATTAGCCCTACCCTTCTCCAGACTTGGGATGCAGGGGTGGGCCACCTTCCACCCTGGGAGAGCACACAGGCAGACAGAGGAACCAGACAATGTTAGACAATGTTAATTCACCACAGAGCCTGCCCCAGGCTGTGCCCACGGACCCTGAATGAATCACAGGCACATAGACCGTGGGAAGCCAGGCATGCTCTGAGGGACTGGTGGTTATGGTCTGTCTCCCTCAGCAATGCTGTGACTGCTGTGGCCTGGGACTCCGAGTGCGGGCCGAGGGCCAGTCGTGTGAGTCCAACCCCAACCTGGGCTATCCCTGCAACCATGTCATGCTCTCCTGCTGTGAAGGCGAAGAGCCCCTCATAGTGCCTGAGGTCCGCCGGCCACCAGAGCCGGAGGCCACTCCTCAAAGAGGTGGGTGCTGTTCTCCTAGGTGGAGGCCATTGAAAGAGGATGGATAGGCTCCTAGGGTAGTTGGGCTGGGTGGCCTTGGGCCACAGTGGGGACCCTGGTCCATTATTGTATGTGGTTTGAAGTTTGAGCTCTGTGGCTGCTGATTGGACTCTAACCCCACAGTTCTCCGTACCATTCACCAATCACCAGTAACCATCTGCCCTTCTACCCTCTCTTCACCATCCTGGCTGCTCTGACCATCTTCACACCCTTCACTGTTTCTCCTGCTGGTCACCATGTTCTGGTTATGTTATTCTCCACCTGGTCATCTGTCCATCAGACTATCATCTATCTGCTATTCTTCCATCCATCAATCTACCTACCCATCCATCTACGCATCTATCTACCCATCTATCCGCCCATCTATCATCTATCCATCCACCCACCCACCCACCCATCCGTCCATTCATCTGTCTATCCATCCACTCACTCACCTACCCACCTACCCACCACCCATCCATCCATCCATCCATCTATCCACCCATCCATCCAAACAACTTCTTCCATCCACATGCCTGTACATCCATTTATTGTTCCACTTCCTCATTCATCCCCCAATCTATCCATCATTCACCTCTACTCATTCATCACTCATTTACCTCCCCTACTCATTTACCTATTTTTTTTCTCCTAACCACCTACCCACCCATCCACCAGCTCATCCAAGATGCTGGTTGAAGATGATAATTTATGAAGAACAAGTTATTACCCAGAGAGTGGTTTAAGGTAGAGTTCAGGAGGAAACCCAGCATCAGAGGTCAGAACAAGGCATGGAGGACCAAGTGGACCACATAGCTGGGGAGGAGCCATCCATCCCCTCACTTAACCACCCACAGTAACATCGTGTCTCTTCTGTGCAGAGCTTCTAAGTAGCTTGGATATGGGATATGCAGGTGCTGGGATCAGACTGTTTGAAATAGCCTCAGGCATATCCTCTTTTCTCTTTTACTGGGAAGTTGGTCAGAAGGGCATGCAGATGACAATAAACTGGGCTTGGCCCATGGAGGTACATGCTGGTCAGCTTAGGAATCCCTGAGCCTTTGTCTTTGGCCCTGGGCCTTGCCCCTGTCTGCTCACAGTTCTAGGTTCTCAGGACAGAGCTGTGATCACCAGGCTAGGGCTCCTCAGGATGGAGCTCAATGCACCCACCTTCCCTATAACATGCTTTTGGATGCAGCTTCATGCTAACCTTCTGTTCTCTGGTTGCATCTGGCCAATGCAGAGCAGCTCTCTCTTCCATTCACCTGCTGTGCTCTAGGGAGTAGACAGTGCATCCCAGGGCCTGGAGACCCAAAGAGAACTGCTGACACAGCTAAGGACACTGCAATCAGATGTCACCTCCTCATCTGTCTCAACCCAGGCTAGCACTCTTTCTATGGCTCCAGTTTAGCACTTTAGTAAGAACCCTAATTAGGCAGGTCCTGTCCTATTGAAGGAGACTCAGGTGATGAAGACTCAGATGAAGACCATGGGTTCACTATTGTTCATCCATTCGTCCACCTCACCCCACCCATCTGACCATCCATCCGTTCCTCCCTCTCCCCCTCCTTTACTTCTCCATCCTTAACATCTTTTGAGCCCCTGTTGCTTTCCTGGATCCTGTGCACTCAGCCACCCATTGGCCATGTTGGCTATGTTCCAAGTGCTGACCAACTGCCCCAGTTTCAGAGACAGAGATGGCAAGCCGGGAGGCCCTGTCACTGGGCACAGAGGCTGAATTGCCCAACAGCCTGCCGGGAGATGACCAGGATGAGTGCCTGATGCTCCCTGGGGAGCTTTGCCAGCATCTTTGTATCAACACTGTCGGCTCCTACCATTGTGCCTGCTTCCCTGGATTCGAGCTGCAGGGTGATGGCCGTACCTGCCGCCCAGGTAAGCTGTAGACAGCCCAGGGACAGACTTGTCCTGCCAATGGAGGGCAGCCTTCCTAGGCTACCTCTCTTCCTGCTGCCCCTGTGTTGATGCTGGCAGAAGCCAGAGGAGGCTCCTAGCTCTGCTAATTCTGAAGACTGCCTGGAGCTCCCTTTGAAGACAGGCCTGGATCAGACACAGGCTTCAGAGACTCTCAACAGGCCTAGCTGTGTCTCCAGTACCAGAGATTTCTCCATGCCAGCTGCAGGGGTGGAGCTGTTTTCTAGTCTAGACACCCCCTATTTCTTTCTTCACTCTTTTGCCTTTTCTAGTAGCTGTGAGATAGGTCTTGCCCAAGGTGTGTCTGTACCCCGAGCCTCAGTGTTCTCCCTTGTGAATGAGCAAGGGAGTGTCAGTGACATCATCAGTCAGTGCCTGGTGTGGTTGCCTGTGAGTGTCTAAGCCCTGGCAGAAGATGTGAGCCTGTCCCCCTGCCGTATGTTCTACCTGTAATAGATGGAGGTGCCCCACAGTTGGACACTGCACGAGAGTCTGCACTGAGGTCTGAGTCTGCCCAGGTATCTCCCAACACCATCCCACTGCCTGTGCCACAGCCCAACACCTGCAAAGGTAAGTGGAAAGATGGCCCTTCTGTAAGGGCTGAGCTGCAGGGGCCTGGGCTGTGTGGTGTGGTAGGCTCTGGGGCTGGCTGTGTGCAGGTTGGGCCAGGCTATCTGGTGCCTCTGCTTTGTGAAAGGGCCTCTCTGGTGATGACTGAGGATCAGGTGACCCTGGTCAAGGAGGATCAGCTGCTCTGTCTCATTCCTGTAAAGCCAAGTCTTCATTCAGGAATGCTGGGAAGTCTCCCCTTCCTGCCCTCTGCTTTTGTCTCTCACTGGCCTCACTGGTGCTCAAGGGATGGATTGACATCTGAGTGGTGTGTGGGAGGAGCCCCAAATATTGTCCCCTGTGGCAGCTGGGACCAGAACCATTTACTGGGGACCCTGTGAAAAGGCTCAGGCCTGGGACTCTCATTTTTTCACATTTCCGCCTCCCTGGGCCTGCAGCGGAAACCCCAACTCATACCTCAGAGCCAGGGGATGAGCAATGTGGCCAGGGCCTATGTATTCTGACTCTCTGGGACTTTTTCCTCAGACAATGGGCCCTGCCGTCAGGTGTGTCGTGTTGTTGGGGACACAGCCATGTGCTCCTGCTTCCCTGGCTACGCCATCATGGCAGATGGTGTGTCCTGTGAAGGTGAGTACTTTGGGGTTACCCTCTAAGCTTTGCAGATACGGTTGACCTGTGGTGAGAGCTTAGGGTAAGGGAGACGAGGACTTCAAACTCACCCACTTCAGCTGTTGTGACAGAGAACCCCAGCAGGGGACTGTGGGTGGCTCCCTCTGGTGTCATTGAGTCCTTGGTATTGGCCCTCTATGCTGCTCCAGAGCTCTGGGCTCCTGTCTGGCTGCTCTGCTGCTTTCTAAGGACTGAATACTTCTCGGAACTGAACTTGTACCCATGTCACCTGAAGGCCCACTGGACACAGATTCCTGGGAATTCTGCTGGCCCCCTAGACAATCTCATTAGGGGTCTGGATAAGCTTTGAACTTGTGTTCTAGTCAGGACCCATGCCAGATATGGACCATTCTCAACTCATTGCTCCCTGAGGGCTGGTGTGGTCTGCAAGGCTAAGCTTGCTTTGTGATCTTTGAGTTCATCCATGCTCCAGCCTGAGGTGGAGAAAGAGAGAAGGGAACAATGTGTCACTGTATTGGAGGGCAGCATCCAGGAGTGACTCCACCGCTCCTACCCCCACGTGCCTACAGTGGGGAGAAGGGCCTCGGTCATGGAGGGGGAGTTGACAATGGTGATGGTGAGCTTCCTCTGCTGTTCACAAACACATGAAGAGTGATGTTCACAAAGTCCATCCCCTATTATCCCAGTGACCAGCGTAGGTGAGGGTATGTCTCAGTGGAGCCACCATGGATTAGGACCTCTCGGAACACATTATACAATGGGAACAGCGGTTCTGACACCTACTGGTTGACTTCCTCGGTGTGTTTTGTTTGAACTAGCTTGAGGGGGGTCCTAGGACCTTATCCCTCCTGTCTTGGCAGAAGCAGGGTAAAGAGTCAAGTCCAGGATATGTATGGCTCAGGCTCAGAAGACATGGTCTGAATTATCTGAGGATAACGATCAAGTCTGTCCTAAAGGATGCCCATATTCTTCTCTGAAGCTCAGATGCCAACTCTAATCACTCTAGAGACTCTGTACGTGGATGTCACTCTCCAGTGAGTCACCTTCCAGAGAAGGCGCGAAAGCACATAGTCTGGTGACAACTGACTGGCCTTTCTCTCTGATGGTGGAGACAACAGGCCCAGGGTATCATGTCTTCTTCGGGCTCAGATTGTCCCCAGGGCTCTGGGGACTGAGAAAACTATCCTGGTTCAGAAGTCTTCAGCTCTAACCCCTCTCGGGGACCTGCTGCCGGAGACCCAGTATACTGCCTCTGCTGGCCATGCCTGGCGCACTCCAGCAGGAAGAGCAGAGGGGTACAGGACAGAGGTTGCACAGGCACACCTGTGAGGAGTGTACAGCTCCCACACAGGAGGAGGCCTGCCTCCCTTTGTTCTCAGGAATAATCACAGGAATTCCCTGCTGGGACAGCCTGAGGATTTTAAATTTTTTTTTCCAGATTTGAGTTTCTGGAGAAACTTCATAAAGCTTCTCATAGAGGCTCTTCTACCTAGCCCTTGGCCTGGCAGCCTCTGGAGACCCCCAGCTCCTTCTGTGACTGCTACTGGCCTGGATGCCAGAACCCTTGAAATTTCACATCCTTCTGTTGCGATTTCCTTTGTTGCTGCAAACTTGGGCATTACAGAGCATGGGTTGGAGCAGCTTGCTGCCCGTGGTTTTACTGTGGGCTGGCTGCTTGCCCTTTCTTGAGTCTCTCTCCATCTGCCCTTACTGGGCAGCAGGGGCACCTCTAACATCTTTGAGTTTTACAAACTCAACTTGGGCCCAAGGTTCAGCCATCCCCTGATAGGCGCACACAGGTTCTTTACCTCTCTCTCCCCCACACACAGGTTCTTTATCTCTCTCTCTCCCCAGATGCCCCTGGCAGCCACGCCTCTCTAACAGCCTTCTGTTTTTCCTTCCGTGGCTGTCATTAGACCAAGACGAGTGTTTGATGGGCACTCACGATTGTAGCTGGAAACAGTTCTGTGTGAACACCCTGGGATCCTTCTACTGTGTCAACCACACAGTGCTGTGTGCCGAGGGCTATATCCTCAACGCACATAGGAAGTGTGTGGGTAAGCTGGAGCCCCTGCCTGCCGCCCATGTCACGGCTGTCTGCTCTGCTCCACGCCAACCCACCACGTAGTGCCACATGATAAAGGGCCTACCCTTTGCATGTGAGCTCCCACACAGCAGCCTGCCAAGCTCTGTGTCACACCCTCATGTCCTGGTGTCTTGTCCCGCTTGTTCTCCGTGGCTGTATTCCCAGATATGCCCATGACTCAGAAAGCTAATGGGATATCTCAGGGATGGGTCAGAGACAGGAAGACCAGATGTGGGCAATAGGGCCATGTAGCAGTGTGGAGGCAGGGAGGCCTGGGCGGGAGGCAGGACCCCAGTGGCTCTGGACCTTGTCTTTTCTCAACTATTGGAGGCTGTTGACAGCTATGAGAATTGTGGTGCATGTGCAGTGTGCACATAGTCTGGGTCATGCAGCCTGTTACCTCAGCCACTTAGCTTGCCTGTAGATTTATCTGGAATCTCCTGAGACGCAAGTAGATTGTCCTGGTCCGGCTGACCCAGTTCAGCATCCATTTGCTGTGTGATCCTGAGCAAATGGCACTTTCCTTTCTGAGCATTTCTTTAATGGACAGGGAAGATGTGAGCCCTGTGTCAACCTGCACATGGCTGGGCCTCTTGTTTACCTATGCCTATATAGGGTGGGGCTGGGATTCTGGACTTCCATGGACAAGGAAGGACTCCATACTGTCTTGTGTCTGGGTTACCTGGTATTCTCACTGAGGGGAAAAAAAAAATATGCCCTGGCTTCCTGTATCTCAGAGACAACACTGAGTAGAGGAGAAGTCAGGCAGACTGGCTGATGCAACGATAGGGAAATAGGCAAAGGGAGATTTCGCTCTTGCCAACGACACCCAGGGGAGGAGGAACATCTCCATCTTTTCCCAAGGATAGGCGGGACTTGGAGATGGGGAAAGCCACAAAGTGGGAAGGAGACAGCTGGGACAAAGGTGTGGAGGTGGGAACAGGGCACACAGTGCTCAGGGCTTGCGGCCAGAGTCCTGTCTGTCTTGCCTGTGCTTGGGGACCATGTTCAGCCTGGACATGTCCTCTTCCTCCTCTGCACTGCTGGGCAGCAGCGCTGGCCGACATGTTTGCCTAGCTGCACCCATGGTACAACATGGCCTTCCTGACGTGCTTGCCGGTGGTGGCAGCTCCTTCTGGGTGGACTGGGTCGGTGTGTGTGTGTGTGTGTGTGTGTGTGTGTGTGTGTGTGTGTTGGGAGGCATGTGCGCCCCTTCTCAGGATATCCCCCCTACTTGCCACTCCCTGGTTTGGCAGCTAAGACCTATGCTGCGGGGTCCTTAGCAGCTGAAAGATAAGCCTAAGGATGAGAAAGCCAAGATACATTCCATTCAGCAAGATTTATGAGCACGATCTGCATTTCTTCTCTCTTTATTCTGCACAAGCTATCAGTCCCTCTCCTCCTGCTGCTTCAAGCAAACAGCGCTTGGGGGCTTGGGGGCTCCCCAGTTGCTCTGCTCAGGTGCAGTGTGACTCAACCAGGGGAGGAACAGGACCTGTGGGATGAAGTTTGGTTTTATAATCACTCTGAGCCCTAGTTTCCCCCTCCATGAAAGAGACATCTGCATCTGAAGGTCACAGTGGAGGTCAGGTGCATTAGTCCCTAGGAGGAACTCTGGCAGGGTTTCCTGAGCTGCCGAGGCCTAGAAGCTGGGGACAGCTTGGTATGGCCTCTGCCAGGGCCCCTATGTGCCTTACCCTTAAGAAGGTTCCGCAGCTGAGCTGGACTGGGGGAAGTAGGGATGGCACAGCCTCTGCTCTGAGGACTCTCTGCAACTGGGAAGCAGGCAGTGAGAAAAGGCTGTGGCTCGGAGCAAGTGCCCTGGATTCCATCTTTGCTGGCTGCCTAACTCAGTCCAGTGAAATCCCTTTGGGGAGCGAGATCTCATCTGTGAAATGGCCACTTCTGTATTACAAGACAGTGAGTCTGGTCAGTTCTTGTAGCTTCCTGACCCCCAGGGATCCTCTGTGAGTGGTGGCTCTTGTCATTCAATACTCGGAGGCCACTTAGCAGTGGGAAACATCCAGGGTCCTGGGTGCCCACCTCCCTGTGGCTATCCAGCTGTACATCAGGTGTCTTTGTGGTGCCTGAATACCTCCATGGCAAGCTTGACTCAAAACTGTCCCTTCCCTATCCCCATTCCTGTCTATACCATCTCTGCCTGGAAGGGTCTCTTCCCCTAGCCCCACTTTCCTACCTGGTCCCCTAGTCATTCTCATAGATTCAACTCAAATGTTACTACCCCTGAGAAGCAGCTGGCGTTGCAGGACCAGGGCAGACAGACCTCTGATCTGAGCCCCAGGAACCCCTCTTCATCCGTGTCTCCACCTGCCTGCCTTGACCCAGCCATCAGGGTCAGAGGCTGTGATGACCCACTGTGTGGCACAGGAACATGGCGGAGAATAAGCACTGGCCAGTGTAGCACTGAGCAAGTAGGCTGTGCCTAGTGCCATTACCTGCTAGGTATAGGCAGGGGAGGCAGGGCTGGGTGGAGCCTGGAAGGGTCCTTAGCCCTAGCCTGGAGACAATTACGGCTTGTGATCTCTGCTCCCTTTTGCCTCAGTCTCCCCACTTCCAGCTGCTTATCCCTAGAGTGTCCCAGTGCCAGTCCTTGGCCTCTTCTTCATGTACCTATTCCCTCAAGTGGCCTCTCCCCTCAGCTCCTTCAGTGAGCCCAGAGGTAGAGGGACTAGCCCTGTGAGCCCAGAGGTAGGTCATTAGCTGTCTGAGAACTCTGGGACCTTCCCTCAGCACACCTGCTCCCGCAGGCCACCCATCCCAGGTGCTGGCATCTCTCTAGCTGCTCAGCCCAGAGTTTTTCTGATCTCCTGGTGCTCTCACCTCCCCCTCTGCCATCTGTGGGTCTGGCTGCTTCTGCTCTCTCCCAGTGTACCAGACACCATCCCTCTGTGGATAAGCAACGTCTCCTCCTACTCTGCTCACCAGCTCCAACCAGGGTGCCCTCACTCCTATACCAGGAACCATCTAGGGCTCCCATCCTCTCCTTGATGTAACCTCGTCTGTTCACATTTTCTTCTCTCCCCTACAGCCACACCTGCCTCTGGGTTAGTCCTGAACCTGCCTGGGCTGTCATATAACTGTTCCTTCTGCCTGGACTGTCAGAGCGGCTCCTGCTGTCACTTCTTCACCTTCCTACTCAGATGTCCGTCTTCTGACAGTGCTGCTCATCCCTGCCTTATACTTGCTTGCCCTGTCTCTGCCTCAGCCCACCTTCCTCCTGCTGTGGTCCTCACAGTCCCTTTTGAGCAACCTCATTGCATATGCAAGCATCTCCAAGCATCTGCTCCAAGGGCAGGCATTTCTGTCTTGTTCACTCACCCATCCCTCTTGCCAAGAGCCCTGCTTGCCACCTAGAGGGGTGTGATAAATCTTTGTTGAATGAAGGGATACTTGGATAAGGGGACATCAGCTTCGTGCTCCTCCCTGCTTGGTGAGTACCTGAGGTCAGAGCCTGGTGCTTTCTGTCTCCCGGTGCCTGGTTGTGCTAGGCCTATGTACCTGAAGCCCCTGCAGGCCCTGACAGCTGCCTCAATCTCCACACAGACATCAATGAGTGTGTGACGGACCTGCACACGTGCACCCGGGCCGAGCACTGTGTGAACACGCCAGGCTCCTTCCAGTGCTACAAGGCACTCACCTGTGAGCCAGGCTAC
>JADRCD010216329.1:13530-23758 GCA_019843815.1 Montemys delectorum
TCCTCACAGATGGCGAATGCACAGGTAAGAAAGTGCTGAACCTCACATCTGCTCCCTAGGCTAACTGCACCCCAGGGATATCCCTACCCCTGTCCTGTCTTGCCTCCACATTCCTGCATTTGGCTTTCCTTGGGGTGGGGGTGTTTGGGGTGGGGGTGGGGTTCTGAGGCTAGGGGTGAGAGCTGGGACAAGGGCAGCGTCTGCCCTTGGCCTTCCTACCACCTGCTGATCGTTGGTATGCTAATCATTCTCATGGCCTCAGTTTCCCCATTTGCACACTGAAGTGGAGCCCCATGGAGGATTATTCATATCTCTTTCACTGGAAAATTCTAATCTCTAATAAGAGGGATTTTTTTTTTCAGTGTCTTAAGTATTTCTTAAGCTTCTTTTATAATGCCACGCAGGGTTCTGGGTACCAGCAGCATTGGTGTGAGGTGATCTTTCAGTGACCTTGTGGTAGAAGATGTGAGGAATACAGAGACAGTGGAGCAACGGTGGGAGGTGGAAGGATGTGTCTCTCGTGTGTGTCTAGAAAGGCTCTCAGGAAAGTGACAGTGTAGCTGAGACATAGACAATGGGAGGCTACCTGGAGAGGTGTTGTGGGCATAGGGAACAGCAAGCACTTAGGCCTATGATGTGGAGGAAGGATGGTGGCAAGGACCTTAGGTGTGAGCCTCTGTGCTCTCTGACGAGTGTGACTTGACCTTGGGATACAGTCTCTCACAAACTTTTCTTGTCTGTTCCTCACCAGTGTGGTGTGATGGGTGGCAGGGAGTCAGACTGCCTGGCATTCTGTAGCAATGGAAGCTTGCCTGTGCCTCAGTTTCCTCCTCTGTAAAATGGGCCAGTCCCAGGATGTACTCTGTGTTGTTGTGAGAATGGGGTAAATTTAATCACTTCGAGTGCTTTGAATAGTGGCAGGGACTGTGGAGAAGTTTGGGGCATGTAGTTATGTCATTTTTACTCCTGGGACATGGGCCTCCCCAGTGACTCCACTCTGCCACCTTACTGGGATGCAGTCCTTTGTGGCTACTGAGATTACAATGATGTGAAGCCGGGAAGTGTGGCAGGGCTGTTGGCTGTGAGGGCAGGGCCTCCTGCCTCCCACCTCTGGCTGTGAGGGCGGGGTCTCCTGCCTCCTGCCCCCTGCCCCTGATGCCCAACCTCTGTGTGGCAGATGTGGACGAGTGTGTGACAGGCACACACAACTGCCAGGCAGGCTTCTCATGCCAGAACACCAAGGGCTCCTTCTACTGCCAGGCCCGGCAGCGCTGCATGGATGGCTTCTTGCAGGACCCTGAGGGCAACTGCGTGGGTAAGCGGGCTGTGGGCTGTGGCTCCTTGGGCCTTGTGGGCTTTAGAGCCCTGGTGGGTCTAGCTGGTTGTTCCCTTCTCCCAGCCTCAATGTCTCTACCCATCGAGTGGGTATGTGCAGAATGGTAGCTGCTTTCCTCACCTTGGAACTGTTTCTCACAGGGCCTCAGTTTACCTATTTGTGGGACCAAATTAAAAGAATACAGATCGTGTGTTTTGACCCAGCTGACAGAAAGAACTGTTTGGGATACAGTGTCACAGGGTTCCTGACCCAAGTGAAACCCACAGTTGCCTTCACTGTCCAAGACCTCTGTGAGGCTCTCTAGATTAGCTCCATGTCCATGTGGTTGAGACACGCAGTGTGACAGATGCTGGCCTCATTGTTCTGAGAGGGTCTGAGATGTCACTCACGCTTTCTAAACAGCCAGGGCATACCATGCATGTCCCTACAGCTTCTGGCTTGTCTTCTGCCAGAACACAGGGGGAGCAGAGAAGACGGTGGCACAGAGAGGCAAAGGGCTGGCAGCATTTCCTGAGTACCTACTATGCTCCAGGATTCTAGATGGGGCAGCCATAGTGTTTGCTGAACTGTTTAGTGGGGAGACCAATAGGTTGCCATGTTCATAAAAACACCAAGAATTCATTTATACTTTGATAAATAACAACAACAACAACAACAACAAACATGACCAGCCTTGCCTTCTCCTTGCTTTAGCTGTTCCATTGGACAGATGTGTACAGAGTGTAGTTAGACTGCAGTCAGCCCACTGGCTGTGACTTCTGGAGGTGGGACTTTCAAGTGCCAAGGTTCAAGGGTGGTATAGTCTAGGCTTAAAGCCCAGAGCTGGCCAGATGAGTGGAGGAGGGTCAAGCTGGGCTTCCCATCGCCTTGTCGCTTCTGCAGACATCAACGAATGCACGTCGTTACTGGAGCCTTGCCGTTCAGGATTCAGCTGCATCAACACAGTGGGCTCCTACACCTGTCAGAGGAACCCACTGGTCTGCAGTCGTGGTTACCATGCTAACGAGGAGGGCTCTGAATGTGTGGGTAAGGGTGGAGCCTCCCCATCTACCTCTCTCCCCAAGAGGCCCTGTAGAGGGGCCGTCCGGACTTCAGGGTGGTGTCCTGCTTGCCTGCCCCATAGATGTGAATGAGTGTGAGACAGGTGTGCACCGCTGTGGAGAGGGCCAACTGTGCCACAACCTCCCTGGATCCTACCGCTGTGACTGCAAGCCTGGCTTCCAGAGGGATGCCTTTGGCAGAACCTGCATTGGTAAGAGATACTGGGATCTGGGATCGCCTGGGAACAAGGAGCCTGCCCCTCTGTACCAGCTCTCTGGCCTGGACCTCCCCAGATGCCTGTCTTCAAGCTACCCACTCTCCTCTTGGTTAAGATTCCAGTCTATAGCCTACTCAGTGCCTTGTCCTCCTGGGCCTCTGTACCCACTGGTACATTCCTTGCCGGCTGCCCACTCTGTGCCTGCTGCTCATCTTCTCCCCTGCAGATGTAAACGAATGCTGGGTCTCGCCGGGCCGCCTGTGCCAGCACACATGTGAGAACACACCGGGCTCCTACCGCTGCTCCTGCGCTGCTGGCTTCCTTTTGGCAGCAGATGGCAAGCATTGTGAAGGTACTGGCTACCCTGACCTCTGACCCCTGGCTTCTGACCCCATGTACCTAGCTCCCACTTGGACAGGCAACCTCTGATTCTGGGACTTTGTTGCCAAGATGGCACAGGGCAACCATGAGAGCTCAGGAGCTGTGAGGATGCAAGGGTCACATGGTTCCCATGGATGATGCCATCAGGCAATAAGGCCCAGGGCAGTTTAATTTATCTGGCTTTTCAGAAACCAGGAATTTCACTGTGTACGTGAAATCGGCTGCTATGTAGACATGGCTGATGGTGTAAGCCTCAGAGTACACACTGAGATAAACCAAGTGTGGCGCAGACTGTGGTTCAAGTCCGTGATGAGCCTGTAGCTGGGGAAGAGACATCATGGTGTTCCCATAGATGCTTAGTTCCCTAGTGCAGCTGGCTCAGGTCCACCAGGGAAGAGAGCCATGCTGTGACTCAGTGAGAAGCTGAGCTCCAACCGAGAGACCATGGCATCTCTGGCCCCAACTTCTTAACACCATCTTCCTCACTCTCCTCCAAGTGGGACCAATCTGCTGAGACCTCGGTGGGACTCCCAGTCCTTTGGCCTTGGGGTGTGTGTGGGAGGGATTGGCTATAGTAAGATGTGATAGTCACTCTTACCCACTAGTGTCATTATACTGTGGGGATGCCTCATACCAGATTGGATGGGGGCAACTCGAAGCAGACAGGGTCTCTACCCCTCAGCATTCTGCCTAGGCACGATTCTTACGTTCACCTCCATGCTCCCACTGGCTGCATGTTGGAGACCTGGGGGTGAATCGAGCATGTATTCTGACAGCCAGATGCTCAGCACAGCAGAGTGGATCTCCTACCTCAGGACCTTTGCACGTGCTGTGCAAAGAGCCTCTTTCTTTCCTAGACGGCCACATGGCTCTCTCCCTCCAATTACATCCTCCCTGACCCCTTTACCTAAGACTGCAACCCACGTGAGACCTCTGTGAGACGCCCCTTTTCCATTGTTCTGATGTGCTTTCTCCACACCTCTTGACATACTTAGGCATGCTGACCATCTTGTTTACCAGTCCCTCCCCTCCCCTCTTCTCTCCACATATGAGCTAGCTCTTCCCGGTGAAGATATGGTCTGCCTTCTTCGTGGTCGTTTCCCCAAGTGTAGGCCCGGCACAGTCTAATCGGAAATGGCTCAGCGGGCAGATGCTCTGAGGAAGCCATGAACCAGCTCTCCTTTCTTCACCCTACGCCAGCTCCTGCACCCTCCCCCACCTCAGCACAATGTCAACTCTTGGTGGCCTATTTTGTACCTAAGTGACTCAAGGGCCCCAGTAGTTGTGTGTCCCCAGCAGGGTAGCGCCAGGCTTTGCCTTGCTTTTTCGCAGGGCCAGAAAACTTGCCCTTGCTGAGGGTCCCGCCTGTCCCCACCTTCCTCAAAGGGTGCCCAAAAGGAAAGCCTTTCCAAACGAGGATCCTGGTGAGCCAGCCCAGTCTAGTATATAGTCTGGGAGGACTCACTATCATGAAGACCCTGTTCCCACAGATGTGAACGAGTGCGAAACTCGGCGCTGCAGCCAGGAATGTGCCAACATCTACGGCTCCTATCAGTGCTACTGCCGCCAGGGCTACCAACTGGCAGAGGATGGGCACACCTGCACAGGTGAGCTCCTCCCCGGGCTCATATGAAGAAGGGGCTCCCTCCCCATATGCCGGGATCCCAGGGGATTTAGTGTGGGGTCTGAGTTCATATCCCAGTCCACCGTTTGCTTGCTGTGAGACCTTGGGCCTCTCCACTCTGACCTCAAGTCCCCTCTCTGCAAAGTGAGATGACACTCTGATCTCAACAGGAGTACATCGCCCAAGTCGGGCTGGCACCTAAACAGCCCTTGGATGGTGCTGTCGTTATTAGTGGTGCACAGTCCTGGGAGGCCCACTCCCACTCTGCTATCCATCTCCTATGTGGCTTTGAGTGATTCACTCCTATCACCGGAGCCTTCATGTCTTCCCTTGTTAATGGTTCCTGGGCTTCCTGGCTGTGCCTGTGGATGGGTGAGGCTCACCAGCTGACCCTTTCTGACAGACATCGATGAGTGTGCACAGGGCGCTGGCATTCTCTGTACCTTCCGCTGTGTCAACGTGCCAGGGAGCTACCAGTGTGCATGCCCAGAGCAGGGATACACAATGATGGCCAACGGGAGGTCCTGCAAAGGTGAGTGACAGCCTTCACTCCGCCAGATGCAGTCAGGCAGCTCTGTGTATGTATCGGGCACTGTGAACTGCCTCGGGCTTCGAGCTTAGCACTAAACCCATGTGTTCAGAACAACTGTGCTCAAGGCAATAGTCTCTGTGTCCAGGCCTGGGTTGAGGAAGCTGATGGGCTTCCTGCCATTCAGACCTGCATAGAATTTTCCAGGCTTGGTCTTGAATCTGTACCCCACCCTGGTGTAAGGAGGTAGGGGACTGTCTATGAACATAGACAGGAGAGCCTCCGAGATCTGAGCTGCTGTCCTCAAATCTCTGCCAAATTGTCCGGGGTCCTATTAGGACAGGAAAGTATGCTGTCCAAGGTTGGGTATAGGAAAGGAGTCCTGGGCAGGCCAACACTAGTCTGGTGCAGGTTGATATTCCCCTGCCACAGCTATGCAGGTCAGGAAGTGGGAGAGGTGGCTCCTGGCACTGGGGACACAAGCCCTAGCTTCAGTAGCTTGTCAGATTTGCTGTAGAGGAGACTGTCCCAAGATGGACCACATCTGTAACTTTGACTGTTCCTCTGAGCTGGATTCTAAGCTATGGTTCTAAGGGACCTGGCCAGCCAGCAAGGCAAGGTGGGTGGGTGGGGGGACCTTGACTCCCCCTCAGGAGAAGTTTGGGACTTGGAGCCTGGGTGGCCTTGTGCAGTGAGCAGATCTGTGGGTCTTGGTGGCTAGCTCTCCCTGGCCCTGTGTGTCTTGAAGGAAAAGTGCCTTGGGCCTGAGTAGGGCAGGTAGGCAGCTCTGCATTGAGGTTGGTGGCTGTGGCTGCTGGCAGTTAGCTCTGCATCCCAGGCTGTGGTGGAGCTCGGTATACAGTGGACGATCATGAACTTTATTCTGAGAAGCCAGCAGAGTCAAGACCCTGCTGCTGTGTGCCATGTTGAGATGGAGCAGATGGCTCTGTACAGTAGTGAGCTGTGCTCTTAGGCCACACAGCTGCCCAGGACCCAGGCTTCCAGTGTTGGTGGGAGTGGTTCAGGATGGGTTTCTAGGCCATGAGGATTCTCTTAACAGCTCTACTCTCCCCTTCCAGACCTGGATGAGTGTGCACTGGGCACCCACAACTGCTCTGAGGCTGAGACCTGCCACAACATCCAGGGTAGTTTCCGCTGCCTGCGCTTTGATTGTCCACCAAACTATGTCCGTGTGTCGGAAACGTGAGTGCCTTTAGCCCTGGTGTGATCCAGGCCCTTTACTGCCTCTGTGCCACAGGCTAAGAGTCAGGTGGTCCCTGCCATGGCCACCTCCTACCCTTTCCCATAAAGTGCTATGAAAAGAAATAGAGAACTGTCCATGCTAAAAAGAGAGTTGTCACCTCAAAGGGAGAAAGTTTGGTCTACAGCCAGATATGAATGACCACAGCCCAGGAACATGGATTCAGGCTGACTCAAATAGCATGTTCATGAAAACAGTTTTGTGAAGTTTCTAGGGTAACAAAACAAAGATTTATAAATGAACACACTTAAAAAAAAAAACACTGGTGGACACATGCAGGTTATATAAACTGGGGAGATCTCTTGGCTATTGTTGGGTAACTTTCTTAACCTTTGGGTTAGTGGAAGCTAGGAGTCTATTTGTGCATTCCCAAAGGATTTACCTCACGACACATTCAGATCACACACAGAGATGGGTACTGGGAATTGAAGATAGCTTAAGATAATCAGATTACAGGACCTGTAACATTCCAACTCTTCAGAGTCATAACCAGTTAATCAGCTTTGTAGACTCTTTAACTCAGACCTAGTATTTGCTGGGAACTACACACACATACACACACATGCACATACACACACACACACACACACACACACATGCACATGCACACACACACATGCACGCACACACATCCACATGCATGCACACACACGCACACACGCACACGCACCCACATGTACGCACACACCCACATACACGCACACACACACACATATGCACATACCCACATGCACGCACACACCCACATACATGCACACACACACATGCACATACCCATACCCACATGCACGCACACACACACGCGCACACACACACACACCCACACACCCACACACACACCCCCCCATATGCACGCACACACCCACACCCACATGCACGCACATGCATACGCACACACACATGCACACGCACACACACACACACATATGCACACCCCACATGCATTACATACTGTGTAACAAACTCCCAGCATTACCATAATTACCATATATGCTCATTACATCCTGGGGGTTTCTGGGGACCAGCAGCCACATGAGCTTCACCAGTATAGCATCATGGGACAGCTGCCATGTCTGGGCCTCCTGAGCCCACCATGAAACTATGCCTGTCCCTGCCCGATCATCTGGCTGCTGGCCTGCAAGGTCTGGCCAGGCAACCAGTCATCAGGTTGTGGATTGAGGCCTTAGTGTCTCACCCTTTGGCCAGCTCACTCCTCAGCCTCTTCAAGGGCTGCCTGGGCTGTGGCTTCCCTTGTGCAGGACGCCAGATGCGTGAGCTGAAGTACTTAAAGGGACTTTAACTCAGAAGTGAGAGCATCCCAGTGCTGTAACAGGAGACAGGGTGGGTGGGGCAGCCAGCAGGCCGTGCTGGGCAGGGTGCTGTGATGGAAGAGGGAAGGGGAAGAAAGAAAAGAACAAGTATGGATGAAAAGAGCTGCTGACAGGCCTGCTGGGACCTTGTGCCAGGCATGTCAGCCACACCCTCACAGGAGACCATCTCACAGCTGTGGGAATGAGGCCCAGAGGGGTAAAGTAACTTATTTGTGGCTGCTGGATTCCTCTGAGTAGAGCTCACCACATTTGCTCCCTGGTCCACTGGTGCCTGATCCAGCTGCTGGGGTCTGTCTCACATCTGGGATGGGAGTGAGGGTCTCCAGCCACTGACCAAGCATCCTTCCCTCACAGGAAGTGCGAGCGTACCACATGCCAGGATATCACGGAATGCCAAACCTCACCAGCTCGCATCACGCACTACCAGCTCAATTTCCAGACAGGCCTACTGGTACCTGCGCATATCTTCCGCATCGGCCCTGCTCCTGCCTTTGCTGGGGACACCATCTCCCTGACCATCACCAAGGGCAATGAAGATGGCTACTTTGTTACACGCAGACTCAATGCCTACACTGGTGTGGTATCCCTGCAGCGGTCTGTTCTGGAGCCCCGGGATTTTGCCCTGGATGTAGAGATGAAGCTGTGGCGCCAGGGCTCTGTCACTACCTTCCTGGCCAAGATGTACATCTTCTTCACCACTTTTGCCCCATGAGGGGACACGTCAGGCAATCCCTCCAGGTGGCACCTGGGCTGTGGGCAGCTGTGCCACTCCTAGGTGGCTTTTTGCTGTGACTCTGTAACTTAACTTAATCATACTGACCTGGTTGGTCCTGAGGGAGGGAGGTGCACCCCAACAGGCACTGAGTACAGGCCAAGGTCACTCGAGGCTGAGAACAACTGTAGGGGGCTTCTGAACTCCACTCTTCAACTATGGCTAAAGCTGCCATTCCATTTCTGCTTCCACTGTGTTCCTCAACTGAAAAAAAAAAAAATCAGCTGTGCATGGTGGCAGAGACCTTTAATCCCAGCACTGGGGAGGCAGAGGTAGGCAGATCTTGGTGAGTTCTGGGCCAGCCTGGTCTACACTGGGAGTTCTAACCAGCCAGAGCTACATAGAGAGACCCTGTCTTAAAAAGGAAAAAAGAAAAAAAAATCATTTTAAAAGGTTTTTTTGCTATTGTTGTTTAATGATAAGAATAGTACATATACATTATTAAAAATGATCAAATAGCACAGAAAAGTTATTCAGCCTCTTTGACTTCCTTCTTTTGTAAAACACTGAAGATGGACATCGGTCCTGGAATGTCATAGGGTCCCCAGCCTAACAGATAAGCTCAGAGTGAGAGCCACGGGTCAGCTACCCGGCCTTTTCTACAATAGTCCCTGCCTCTTCTCCTGCCTGCATTTGCTCCCCCCTACTCCCTCCTTCTCCCAGATGTGCACTGGAGCTGTTTGGTGGGTCACCGTGGGTGCAGTGGTGGCAGGTCTGGAGTGGATGTGGGCAGAACTGAAGGAGACATGTTTTCTTTGAGCCTGTGCGAATTTCAGCTCCGTTGGGTGTCAGCTAAGGAGGCAGCTATGAGAATGTGGGAAACTGAGGCCCCTAGAGCAGAGGGGAAATACCTAAGGTCTACTGTGAGGGTCAAGGTGGGCATGCCCACATGGCTGCCCTCGGTGACCTCTGAGACAGATTCCTGTGAGCAGTCTGGAACAGTTACATGTGGTGAGCAGCAGCTAGTATATTAACGGTGGTAGGAAGCTGGACTGGACTGAGCAGCAGGTCTGCAATCCCAACTACTTGGCACACTGGAGCGGGAGGATTGAGAGTTAATGGTAGTCTGTCCCAAAGAGTTACAAAAGACAGGTGGTGGGGGACTGAGGACGTAGCTTGGTGGTAGAGGATTTGCTTGGTATGCGTAGGTATCACACGAGGAAAACCAAATGATGAGGACAGAGTAAACACAGCTGAACGCTTCACACATGCTAGCAGCATTGTCCGTGTCGTCTGTGCCACCAGCTCTGGCTGGAGAGAATATTCTTTCTGACTGTGGATAGTGGGCAGAACCCAAGGAGTGGCTGCTGAGGACAGTGGCCCATAGTCCTCAGTGGCTGGGCATTCTTCAAGACACATTTACAAACCACATTTGGATGTAAATTCTTCTGTTTTTAAGCTGCGATGGAAACTTAAAAAGCAAGCAAGCAAGCAAACAAACAAAAGTCAAGTATGAGGGTCAGCAAGATGGCTCAGTGGGGAAAGGCGTCTGCCCCTCGGCCTGATGACCTGGATTCAGTTCCCAGGGCTCACATGGTGGAAGAAGAGAATGGACTCCCACAAGTTGTTCTCTGACATTCCTCTCCACCACATGTGCTCTGTTACACAAACACACAGAAGTGCATGCCAACATGCATGTGCACATGCATGAGTGCTTGCACATGCCCACCTGCATGTGCATGCTCAAACACACACACACACACACACACACACACACACACACACCCCACAAACAC
>JADRCD010216330.1:0-10381 GCA_019843815.1 Montemys delectorum
GAGCGAGCTGAATTTTACTGACGTCTTGCTTCACTTCTCCACAAACAAGTTCTTACACTGCCATAATGAAGAGCCCCAAAATGAGTTCTGGAGAAATAGCCCAGTCAATAAAATCTTTTCCTTGGAAGCATGGCGACCTGAGTTGACCACCCAGAACCTATATAAAAAGGCTGGACACAGGGACACCTTTGTAAACGGGCCAGTCCTAGGGAGGTGGAGACAGTCAGATTTCTGGGGCTCGCTGAGCAGACAGGCAGCTTACTGGAATTGATGTGAGACTCTACCTTAAAAACTTGAGGTGTGGGGGCTGGTGAGATGGCTCAGCGGGTAAGAGCACTGACTGCTCTTCCAAAGGTCATGAGTTCGGATCCCAGCAACCATATGGCAGCTCACAACCACCCGTAATAAGATCGGACGACCTCTTCTGGTGCATCTGAAGACAGCTACAGTGAATTACACCAGAGCGAGCGGGCAGGAGCGAGCGGGGCTGGCAGAGGTCCTGAGTTCAATTCCCAGCAACCACACACATGATAGCTCATGGCCATCTGTACAGCTACAGTGTACTCATACACATAAAATAAATAAATAAATAAAATAAATCTTTAAAAAAAAAAACAAAACTTGAGGTGTGCTTAAGGAGGACAGCTAAGCTTGTTTTCCGGCCTCCACACACTTATGTGCATGCACCCTCTATCTATCCACATACAGAGAGAGGTAGGGATGGGGAGAGGGGAGAGAGAACAGGAGAGGGGAAGAGAGGAGAAGGAGGGAGAGGGTGGCTAAGGAGATGGAAAGGCCGAGTAAATGCATTCTCTGAGAGACAGGGTTTGTCCAGGACACCTAGAGTTCAGAGGGAGGCGGAGTGGTCCAGGAAAGGGCAGCCAGTACATACTGTCCCTCTGTAGGTCAGCTTGCCTTTGCTACGATGCTACCATTTTAGTTACAGAAGCGTCCACAGACAAAGGGTAGGCATGGCTGTTTTCCAATAACATAATAGGCCAGACTCTGCATGGCCAGGGTGCACCGACTGTTGACGCAGTTTACAAACGGGCGGTGAGTATCTTGCAGGTGAGCTGCCTATATTTACCAGATGTGCCCAGGCTGGACCATTCTTGCCCGGGGAACCAGTTCTCACCATGGAAGTTTGTAACTGGCCCGATAACGATATCAGTGACAGCAACATCTAGTTATGATGAGGGCCCCACCACTCAACTTACATTTATTAATTCACGTGACCATCACAGAAGCCCTACTGAGGAGTCCTGTGGACAAAATAGCTTGAATTCCAGAACCAGGAGGTTAGCCTGGATAATATGGAAAGACCTTGTTTCAAAATAACAAGGCTGGTCATGGTGGCTCTCAGGAGGTCCTCACCTCAATCTCTGTAATGCCAGCAACTTAGGAGGTAGAGAGAGGAGGATTGTTAAAGAGTCTGAGGTCAGCCTGGGCTATATACTAAATATTACTAGACTGACTTAGGCTATGCAGTGTCTAGTCAGAAACCAGAAATTATGAACAGGAAGTAGAAGAGGGCTACAAATCCTCAAGGCCTTCCCCTACTTACCCATTTCCTCTAGGGAGGCCCCACCTCCTAAAAGTGCCAGAATGTCCCCAAATAGTACCACCAGCTTGGTACCAATATGGCACATGAGCCCATGGGGGAAATTCACATCCAACGTACAACATACTCGCTCTCTATGCACATGGGATGGGAGTCATTACCTGCAGCTTTGAGTTCAGACCCCGCCCCGCCCCCGCCACGTGATGCTCGGGTGAATTTTTCCACCCCCCCACCCCAGCATGATGATGGCACCAAGTATTTTGGATTTCAAAACTTTTAGTTAGTAATATTCAACTTGTGATGACACATAAGGAATAACCTTTTATTTTATGACTACAGGGATTCCCTGGCCTTAGGATCAGTATCAGTGTATGCCAGATAATTACGCTGGGGAGCCTCCCTAAGCACCATAGGATGCTTACAGCATCTCTAACCCGCACCCATCGGACAGTACTACTATTACCAGACATGACAATCAAAATTATCTGGAGACACTGCCAGGTTGCCCTTTGGAGGCGGGAGGCAGTGACATTGTCCCTAGGTGAGAACCATTATACTATAGAGTACAGAATTTAGTTGTCTATAATAAATTCCCATTATCTGGGAATAAGTCAGTGTCTATAATAGCCAATGGGACCAGCAAGATGGCTTATTCCATGAAGGTACTGGCCACTAAGCCTGGCAACCTGAGTTCGATCTCAAGAACATTGAACTTACATGGTAGAAGGAGAGAACTGACTGCTCCTGCAAGATGTCCTCTGACCTCTGCATGCATGCATATGCCATTCACTCACACACATGCATGCATAGTCATTCACTCACACACATGCATGCATATGTCATTCACTCACACATGCATGCATAGTCATTCACTCACACACATGCATGCATAGTCATTCACTCACACACATGCATGCATAGTCATTCACTCACACACATGCATATGTCATTCACACACACATGCATGCATACGTCATTCACTCACACACATGCATGCATACGTCATTCACTCACACACATGCATGCATATGTCATTTACTCACACACATGCATGCATAGTCATTCACTCACACACATGCATGCATAGTCATTCACTCACACACATGCATGCATATGTCATTCACTCACACACATGCATGCATACGCCATTCACTCACACACATGCATGCATGTCATTCACTCACACACATGCATGCATACGTCATTCGCTCACATACAAAGAAATGAATACACGTGGAAAAAAAACTATACCAGTTTCCTTGTTCTCTTGATATAGTCAACACTGCAGAGCTAATGGGTGGGCAACACCTCGCTCTCTGAATACTATATCAGGAAAAACATCTAGACCTCCTAGCTGGGCATGTCACAGATGCCTTCAGGAGTCAGTTTCGAACTTCCTTCATGGGGCAGACAGACACAAAGCATGAGATCACAGCTACAATTATCCCAAGAAGGATTTTCCTGGACATTTAGGAAGAAGTATGTTTGTAAGTCATGGGGATGGATGTCTGCCCTCCAAATGTCTTTTAAGGTTACGAGACTGGCTCTCTGCAGCTGATACGTTATATATAAAGAGATTGGTAACCTTCTAAGTCATGCCCCACCGGGATTTTAAAGGTATGTTTCATATTGAACTTGCGGACTCAGCTAGACTGGCTGACCAGTGTCCCCTAGGGACCCTCCGTCTTTGCATTCACCAAGCACTGTAGGATGCAAGCATGTGCTGCCGTGCCCAGCTTTTTATGGGGTGCTAAGGCTCTGAGAGTTCAAGTCTCCAAGCTTGGTCAAAGAGCACATCACCCACTCAGTCGCTCCCTAGCCTACGGCTCTCATCTAACACGCAAACAAGTAGAAAGTTTTGGGGGAGAGTTGCTGTTAGGAGACCAGGAACCCCAGCCCCAGTTAAGATACCAGCCTGCTGGAGTGACCCATCCCCTGAACACTTCCGTTAATGTCTAGTGGGCAGAAGCCCTGGGCATTTGGCTTGATTACTCCCCGGATCAAAGCAAAATTAAATTACCTCACAAGCTTCCTTTTAGAGAGCTCAACACGCAGGCGGGCTGACTCACCTTCCAGAAACTATCCACTTTGCCGTACACAAGGGACTGGTTCTGCCTTTTGATCTCGTTAATGTGGTGGACGTCGCTGGAGTTCAGGTGCTGCTCAACCACGAAGCCCAGAAAGCTGTTGTCTGGGGTATGAGCTGATGGGGAAAGCAGAAGACAGGGCCGTGAGCGGTTAGCAGGCACAGAACAGCAGAGGCATTACACACGACACAGGCCAGCACTGACCACTGGAGTGTTTGCTCTTCGTTTGGTTCCACCTCATCCAGGAGCTCACAGTCTACGCTGATCCCAGCTGTGTTTACCATCTCGTTTGGGTAAATAAAAACCAAGCGGCCTAATCTACAATCTCACCTCCACTGTGGCTGATTCTCTGAGAAAAGATGTACAGGGGCTGGGGGCATGGCTGAGCTGGGCGGTGGGGAGCCAGCACAGCCCAACCTCTGTGTTCCAGGTTCAGTGAAAGACTGAAAATATTAAGTGGAGTGCCGGGGCTAAGCCTGGCAATTAGAGGGTGATCAGGCTGAGATGGCTCAGCGGGGGTTGGGGGAGGGAGAGGAGGAAGGTACTTGCAACACATGTGGGCATCTGGGTTTTATCTATTATATTGCGTGCAGCGAAGAAGCTGGGTATGGTGGTGTGCATCTGTAATCCTAGCATGGGTGGGGAGTCAGGTGGATCCCAGGGACTCTCTGGCCAGCCAGGCTAGCAGAAAAAAAGATAAACTCAAGGTTCACGGAGAGATTCTATCTCAAAATATACAGACAGACAGACAGATAGAAAAAAACTAAGAAGGAAAGTGATTGAAAATAAACATCAACCTTTGGCCTATACACACACACACACACACACACACACACACACACATGCACACATGCACACATGCGATGTACAGTCATGGACTACACTATCATAGTTAAATATGGATTGTATAAACAACAGCTATCCCTTGAGGTTCATGGCTCGATGACATCCTAGCCGTCTTGGCTTGGTAAGCACAGGCTAGGCTGCCTACATAACAGGCACACACTGCGTTTTGGGGCAGGGTTTCTCTGTGGAGCTCTGGCTGTCCTACAACTTGCTCTGTAGACCAGGCTGGCCTTGAACTCACAGAGATCTGCCTTTCTCTGCTTCCAGAGTGCTAGGATTAAAGGCAAGAGCCAACACCACCCAGTAACAAGAATAAGTCTCCTTAAGCAATTGTAACCAACCGCCAGGCGTGATTGCCGTTGGGGTTATGTTGGACAGATATGTGGACTAAAGAGCAAACAAAAAGTGAGGGTCGCTGGAGAACAAACCTCTCTACAAGCCAGTTCCTTCAAAGCTGGGATGTGTAGGGCAGACTATTCTAGAAGAAGAAAAGGATTTCCCTCTGGCCTGCCCTACCTATGGGTTCTACAACTTCACCATATACCCAAGTGGGAAGCTATACCACAGGAGCCAAGACCATTTGTATTTTGTGACTATAGGTTTTGAAATAGTGTGTGTGTGTGTGTTGTTCTGTCTGTGTGTGCATGTGTGTGGAGGTCAGAGGACACCTCAGGTAGTATCTACTTTGTTTTTGAGACAGGATCCCCCACTAGGGTCCTCATTAGGTTCACTGATTAGTTAGACTGCCTGGCAGCGAACCTCTCGAGCTTCCTCTCTCTGCTTCCCTCGTGCTGGGTTTTTAAGTGTGTGTCCTCATGCCTGGCTTTCTAGGTGGGCTCTGGGAATTGAATTCAGGTTTTCCTGTGGCTATCATTTTAACAAGTGGGGTCATTGCCTCAGCCCATATGATTTTCAAGTATGTTTCACCAAGAGGGGGCTATCTGATCAGAAGACAATTCTCTCTTGATTAGATAGCAGCCCCCCCATCAACTCTACCTCCCATTTTGTTCAGATAAATTTCAGCTTGTCGGGTGATGGCTCAGTGAAGGTCACACACGGCTGATAAGAAAGGAAGCAACCCTTGTTTAGTCTGACTCAAAGAAAACCAGCATAAATAACAGAGAAGCAGACTGCCCCAGTAATCGAGACTGGCCATTCGGTGCAAACCACATTCTGAAACTTCAGCCATGACCATTCACCTTCGGGTGCTTACGTGGAGTTAAGCTTAAGCAAGCTTCTCTTTTGCTTTGCTCTGGGTTTCTAAGAGCGAAGGAATGCTTTGCCATTTACAGAGTCAGTCCAGCAGTTGCGTGCAAGTGTGTGTGCTCGAGCCTGTGTGTGTGTGTGTGTGTGTGTGTGTGTGTGTGGTGTGGGGGCTGGGATTCACACACAAGTGTCACTATATGCATATGGGAGCCAGAGTTCAGCTGTCTTCCTCAATTGATTTCCACCTTATCGATTTTCTAAGCATTTATAAATTTCATGTGTATAGGTGTGTGCCTGCACGAGGCCAGAAGGGGGCATTGGACCCCCTAGAAATGGGGTTGTAGGAAGCTATGACTTGCGGGACATGCGTGCTTGAAACTGAAGGGCAGTGTGTGCGTTTAAGCACTGAGTTGTATCTTTAGCCCCCCTCACTCTCACCCCAACACAGTGCCTATCACTGAACTCCAGCTCCCTGCTTCTGGCCAGTGACCTCCGTTCATCTACCCATTTCCACCTCCCAGAGGCAGGGATGGTTGGTGAGTGAGTGAGTGAGTGAGTGAGTGAGTGAGTGAGTGAGTGCTGCCACACCAGGCATTTTTATGTGGGTGCTGAGGATGGACTTTACTACGAAGTGAGTGAGCCACTTCTCAGCCTCCAGAGACCTTCTCAACCTGTCAGAGTGACCTGCTCGGATGGAATGAGACACTCCAGTTCTGTTCTCATCCTGAAGAAGAGGAAGAGAGATGGTGCCACAAAAGCGCTTGCTTGGTGGAGATGCCCAGGCTCCACAGACATCTGGTCACCAGGTCATCTCCAAGGCAGGGAGGGGCCTAAGGAGGGCCACGGGAGGAGGGGCTGACAGGGCTCTGGGCTAGGTCAGGCTAATCTGCTACTCCATTTCGGTGTTTTTGAACACGTGCCCAGAGGCAAGGGCCAAGGCTACGGTTAGCTGGAGAGGAAATTACTGAACAAATTCAATGGCCAATGAGAGACAAAGCAAGGGCTGGCTGCTAGCTGTTTTTCTGCTAGTTTTCCTTTTTTTCCTCTTTTTTTGAGGAGCGCAGAGGGGAGGGCACTAGAACTGGCAGGAACAGGGCGATGGGAAGACAGCCCGTGCATGCTAAGCACCCCCTCCTTTGTTTCTCTTGGGGCTCTAGACTTTAAGATGATAGTTTCAAACTTGTATTTTCAGGAAACGGTTGGAGTGACTAACACTCCACTCTTGGGATATTTGTTCTGTGACTCAGTTTGCCTATGTCCTCATATGGGCACTTACAACACAATGACTATCTAAAGTATTTTTTTTTTTTTTGTCTCAAAGTCTAAGTAACTTGTCACCAGACCCTGGGTTTCTTAAACATGAAGGCACAAGACTCCTCCCTCCCCCCAACACACACACACACACACACACACACACACACACACACACACGCACGCACGCACGCACGCACGCACGCACGCACGCACGCACGTGCACGCACGTGCACGCACGTGCACGCACGCGCGCGCACACACACAAGCAGGAGATTCTAACTGACCTCAGGCTCCTTGTGGCTGTCTACAAGGGGTTTCCCAGCAGCTGTGTGCATCCAGGCATCTGTAGATCTGTAGCAAGAGCCCCACTCCACACAAGCATTCTTCACTCTGCTTTTTATAAAGCCCCCGAAGCCATCGGCCTACTGATACTACCAAACATGGCCTTCTTGGCTGCTGGAGAAAAGGCTCAGTGGTTAAGAGCACTTGCGGCTCCTGCAGATGACCCTAGCTTGGTCCCCACGAGTGGCGGGCGGCTCACAACCACCTGTAAGTCTGGTCCAGGGGGACTCCAGGCCTCTGGCCTCGCTGGCACCTACCTGCGCCTTCCCGCCAAATCACACATGTACATACACATCTTTTACACACTGACTTTTCATCTGGCTCTGACCTCAACCCAAGTTTCTTTTTTTGCTCTGCCTTATGTTGAGAAACACAGGCATCATTGGCTGTGGTTGGAAGGGCACACGGGCGGATATTTGCATTTCAAAGGAAATCAGTAAAATCACACTGTAAATGAGACTCGAGACTCAGGGACCATTGCTCTTTCTGGAATCAGTCCATCCCAGAAGAGAAACACATGGGAGTTCTACAGAAACCACTCTGATATCCGAGTTCTCTTTACTTTCCAAAGTTCTGTTCCAAGCAAGTGCGATGGCAAATCCTGCCAACTAGAAGGGAGCTGGGACCACCCAGGAGAGCAGTCTCTGGGAGAGCAGTCTCTGGGCGACTGACTCTGTGAGGAAATTTCTAGATTGTGTAAGCTGAGGTAGGAAGCACCATACCATGGGCTGAGCACCAGCATCCATCGCTCTCTGCTCCCTGACTGTGGTCATGTGACCAGCTGCCTCCTGCTCCTGCTCCCAGGCCTTCCGTGCCTCGAGGAACTGTAACAGGCACCCCACCCCTCCCCACCCTACCCCACTCCACCCCCACGCCGACTATGAGCCAAATTTCGATTTCTCCCTTGAGTTTCTCTGTTAGGTGTTTTGTCCCAGCAACAAGGAACGTGAGGAACAGAGCATATGACAGCAACTCTTTCATCCCTTACTTCCACAACTCTGTGACAGATGAGGACATCGGGTCCTTGCCAGTCTACAGCCAGGAAGTGGCAGTCCTGAGGTTCTGAGGCAGAGTGCACCTTCCCACCTCTAACGGACAGCATCACAGTATACACCTTATGCTCTGTGCCCTATGAATCGTGGCATCAAACCATGCTTTCAGAGGAAAATCATGGTCGACTACAGTATAGAACACAAACCATGATATCCACACTATATACCATTATACATGTATACACCATATCAGTGCACTTTTGTAACAGCTTTTACAAGATGTATTTGTGATCAACTTTTGGTTTATTTTTTGTTTGTTTGTTTTTTGTTTTGTTTTGTTTTTTCCCCGAGACAGGGTTTCTCTGTGTAGCCCTGGCTGTCCTGGAACTCACTCTGTAGACCAGGCTGGCCTCGAACTCAGAAATCTCCTTTCCTTTTTAGAGATCCGCCTGTCTCTGCCTCCCAAGTGCTGGGATTAAAGGCGAGCACCACCACCACCCAGCGTTTTGGTTTTTTTTTGTTTTTGTTTTTTTTTTTTTTTTTTTTTTGAGACTCGATCGATCTCATGTAGCTTGGGTTGGCCTTGAAATCACTATGTAGCTGAGGATGACCTTGAACTTCTGATCCTCCTGTCTCGACCTCCAGAGTGCTGGGTGACAAGCATACCACTGTGCCCTGTTTATGTTGTATTGGGGATGGAATCCAGGGCTTCATGCATGCCGCTTAAGCACTCTACCTGTAACAGAGCTACATCCCAGTCCCCTCCTGCCTTCTTTAAAGATAAATGAAAAATTCACAGTAAGGAAATTACCTTTGCTTTCAATTGTATACATCTTCAAGGTCTGTTTTACTCCTGGTAAATCTGAAACATTTCTAAGAATTTTGAGTTATACCCACACTACCTGTTCCCAAAAGCAGAACCCCAAGAACCAGCTTGGGCGGGTTCCTCAGCCTTCATAGCCACCAGCTTTGAGGCATGTGAACGTCTCAAGATTCACTGAGTACTTACCTCTTTCCTCTCTCTCTTTCAGACATAGCTCAGGCCATATTGATTTTTGCTAATAAACACGATTTTCTTCCCCCTAAATACAAACGCTTTAATTGCTTTTCCTGTTATAACTGATAGATGTCCTTAGTGTATAACTTTTTCTTTTTTGTAACAGAGAAAGCTATAAAGAAGTTACTTATGATCTTATGATCTTACTTGCCCCAAAATAGCCACCACTGTGGCTATTTCTTTACCTTCTAGGCCTATGGGTAGTTTTTAAGCTTCAGAGTAAAGTGGATACTGTTACATTTATTCTCTCTCTCTCTCTCTCTCACACACACACACACACACACACACACACATTACTATAGCTACATATGTATGTATGCACAGATGCCTGTATGTGTGTGTGTGTGTGTGTGTGTGTGTGTGTGTGTGTGTGTGTGTGTGTATACACCAGAGAGTGACCCTGGCTGCCATTTCTCTAGCTGTATACTTAAAAAATAATTATACTTATGTACATGCGTGTTTTCCTCCACGCAGGTATGTGCGCCACATGCATTTCTGGTGACCTTGGAACCAAGAGGAGAATGCTCAATCCCTTCACAGACATTTAAGAGCCACCATATGGGTTCTAGGAACTCAACCTGGCTCCTCTACAGGAGTAGGACTTGCCCTTAACAGCTGAGCCATCTCTCTGGCCCTCAATTTGTTTTGTTTTGTTGTTGCTTTTTTGTTTGTTTGTTTGTTTTGCTATTCTGCAGACAGGGTCTTAGAGTTCAGCAGGCAGGCTAGCCTGGCTGGCCAGCGAGTCCCCGGGGGGTCCTCCTGTCTCTGCCTCCCTAGCACTGGGATTATAAGCACACACCACCTTGTGTGGCTTTTTAACAAAGGCCCTGGGGATTGACCGCAGATCCTTCTGCTTGCACAGTAAGCACTTAATCCAGCCATTTCACCAGCCCATCATCTGGATTTTAAAGCTGCACAGAGAGACTAGCTAGAATTTTCAAGTTTTACCCAAATGTATGTTTTCAAATGGTTATGATGCTTGGCTCACTGAGAGGAAGAGGGGGAGGAGGAGGAGGAGGAGGAGGAGGAGGAGGAG
>JADRCD010216331.1:0-24778 GCA_019843815.1 Montemys delectorum
GTCTTTTTTCTTTTTGTTGTTTTGTCTTGTCCAACTTCATTGTGATAATTTTTGTTTTGTTTTGTCATGTTATTATTTTATAGTTTGCTATATTTTAAAAAAGAATAAACAAATGAATTACACCTAGATACTAAGGAGGGAAGAACCTATTCCTCAAGGCTACATGCAACTATGCAAATGAAGTCAAGAAGAGATACCTGAGTACCTTGTGATTGGGCCAAATGGACCAACTTGCTTGTGCTCTGGCTTACACTGCACACTATTCGTTATCTTCCTAGTTTCTTCCAAAAGTTTTGTCTTAGAATTCACTATGTAAACCAGGCTGGCCTCAAACTCAACAGATCCAATTGCCTCTGCCTTCGTAGTGCTGGAATCAAAGGTTTGGGTCAACATTCTCAGCCCCTGAATTCTTTAAAATCTTCCAAACTAGCAGCAGCCCCTGGTACCCATGGTCCTGGGACCTGTAAATGAAATTTTCTGAGAAGAAACTGGGTATGGCCATTAACAAAAAATTCCTAGATTGAATTTCTGTGACTACAGAGAATAATGGAATTGGAATTTCAGCCCTGTGAAGAGATCAGATACCAGGTAATTTCAGAAGAAACTACTTTATTTGGGGCTAGTTTTATCTTCTGGAACAGTCATTTTTTGCTCTACTCTGTATCTGAACTGACACCTTGTGATAATAAATGAAAAACCTCTGAGAAGCTATTAATTTAGTAGAAAACTAGTTTCCACCAAAGCAAAAGCTAAGAATATCATCAGATATGTTCTTAGAAACATATAATAGCTCTCTGTCTCATTGTGCTCACCTCCCTGGTGAACCCACCAATATATTTTAAGCTTGCCTTGCTTTATGACTTTCTTTGTTCTGTAAAACTATTTTTAAAATGCTTGAAAAACTGCTTGCACATTGGAACATGGAGTCGGCAGGAACCTACGTCTGCATTTCTGTACCATGGTCACTCAAGATAGCTTCAGAATAAACTATTTTTATAGCAAACCCACTAAAGATAACCATTTAGACACAATTTACAGCCAATTAAATAGTCTTTATTCCAGCTTATATTTAAGAACCAAGTGTCACACCAAGAGCTTAGGTTAAGAGATGTTTAAACCTCTTGGTATCTCATTTGGCAGCTGCCAAGGGGAGGTTTTATGCAAGCAAGTAGTTCAACAGAAGTTCTGATAAACTGTCTGGGTCTTTGTATTCCTAGAATAGAGTTGGGTAGTTCTCAATGAGATTTTCCATCAAGGAGATCAAATTTTACTTAACCCTAAAATGATCTTAGCAAGCATAAAAGATGGGAGAACTTCTGTACTGTCTCACCCTGTCATCACTCTATATGACAAATCTTTTGATCCTTTGTATTACTAAGCTTTTGTCACTTCTTAAAGATATAAACTTTCTTTTTACTAAACCTAATTTCAAGGAATTAACTGTGCCATGTGTTTGATAATTATTTGTTTTTATGTGTCTTTGGTTGTTTTTATGTGTTATTTGCATTAAAGAATTTTAACAAATAGTGGTCACTCTTTACTTAATCTTTTTTTGGTTGTGGGTTTGAATATTATGGTCATATATTAAGCCCTGGTAAATGAACACTATTTTATAAAAATGAGTACTCCAAATATTTTAACCCATAAATGATATCTTTGGTAATACTAAATGCTATAAATCATCATTGATATGTACATAGATTTTGATAGGATTTCCCTTCAAAACAGATTCCAAATATCTAGCTATGTAAATTTTTATCTTTTTATATATGTAATTGATAATAGGAAACTCATGGTTCTCCAAAATATTTTTTATAGAAATAGAGAATCTAAAATTATTAAGATTGAAAATGTATAGATATATGCTTACTAGATATTTATATTACGTAATACAAGATCTTCATGTTCTTTATTTCTTAATGAACAATGATGTTCAAAGTCTTAGTTTATTAAAATATATATTATATATGATTACATATATAAATTATCTGTTTTTATGTGGTCAAATTTTATGTACTTATTGCCAAATTGACTTATAAGTGCTGATATAAACTAAAATTGCTATCTTGTTTTGGTTTCATTTTAGTTCAAAGTAAACTAAAATTTTAAGAAGTAAAATAATAATAAAAGACAAAAATATATTTAATCAATTTATGATCATACTGATTAAAAAAATAGCTAATGGTGGAAATCTTTTTTGCAACAAATAACATGAGATTTGCTATTAAAAGAAAATTAAATGTACTTTTATGGACAAAATATAAATAATCATACAATTCTGATCCAAATGTTATCCCTTGACTTTTATCACAACTCTGATTCTATATAGCAAGGTCCCTATCACTTGAGGATATAAATTTACTATTAGATAGTTACATTTACTACATTAATTTCTTCTATTAGAAATTTGCCTTTTCTGGATATAAAGACAATAACTGATCTTATGTTTTTATTATATATGTATATATTTCTTCTAAAAAAAACAAAACCAAAAATGAACCAAGTAAACAAATCAATATCTTTATTTTATCCAGATCTACATAAGAAAAAGCCCTAGGTATTTTTAAAATATCCCATTGAAGTCCTTTTTTGATACTTACACAAACATCTAAGAGTTTACAGATCATTTTAATGTATTATACAATCATGATATATAGAGATAGATATATGAAAGTATTCATGTCTATTTTAGTTAAAATAATAATAAAGTTCTACATGCCAGTTCTTCAGTTCTGAATGTATTATCCCACCTTGGATGCCACAAAACACTAATAAAAAGTAAATAGTATTTCTCACAAACCATTCCAAAGAACCTGTTATAGAAAATTTAATCTTCAATAAGCAATTCATATTTTCCTATGAAAACAATAACTATTAACTTAGATACGTTTGGTATCTAAGGTATCATGTGTTTTCTGTGTTTTAGATGCAGTCTCCTGAACTTTCAATTAAAATTACATCATTCAAATCACTTTCTAAATTTGTAATGATAATGTTAAGATTAAGTGTATTGCAAATATACTGTTTAAAAATAGATATGGTTATAACTAAGTTAAAAATTAAGAAAAATTTTAAAGGAAAATTCTATACCCTGAGATAAAAATCAATGCTCAAATTTCTACAATAGTATTTTCTCTACTATTATTTTTAGTATTCTTTTAGTAATGGACAATTGAGACCTGTGATTGAATATATTTTTATACTGGACAAAGCCTTTTTTTTATAGTCATTGACATAAAAGACATAAAATCTATTAGAGAATGATACCTTCTTAAAATATCCCTACTAATATACATAGTGATTATAGACCTTATTCTACTGAAAAAACATTTAAATCTGTTTATAAAATTTGGTTTGTTAGATAAAAATAACATAGTATTTTAACAGATTTTTAACTGTCATCATTAAAGTTCAAATTACTTAAAAAAAAATATACTTCAGAGAATAAAAACCAGATGATTTCATCAACGGAAAGGAAAGAAAGAAAGAAAGAATGAAAGAAAGAAAGGAAGGAAGGAAGGAAGGAAGGAAGGAAGGAAGGAAGGAAGAAAGAAAGAAAGAAAGAAAGAAAGAAAGAAAGAAAGAAAGAAAGAAAGAAAGAAAGAAAGGGAGAAAGAAAGAACAGAAGAAAGGGAGAGAGACAGAGAGAGAGAGAGAGAGAGAGAGAGAGAGGGAGACGATGTCACATCAAAGATTCCATTCCATTCTGGTTGAAAGATCAGGACAGTATCCAGATACATCTGATTCACCCCTAGGAGACAAGAAGCTTTTTCACATCCTTTGAATACACATTTATGAAAACCTCAAAGATGCTGTATACACTCATCTACAAAGCCACTGACAACTGAGTACCTTCTGTAACTAAACATTTTTGGCTTTATGTTTCTTAAACATTCTAGAGACATCCAAACATATGTTGGTAAATTCATATCCTAATTATACAAAAAGCATCAATGTTTAAAAACCACATTGATGGCACCTTATACTTTAAGCACTAATATTTCTTGATTTGAATAATATTTATAAAGTATACTATAGTATAATTTACTATGATTAAAAAATAAACACTATTTTAGTAATAATACAAAGAGCAATACTACACTAACTGTTGATAGTTCCATTTCTAACCATTTAAAATAAAACAATTCATCAAATAAAAATATAGGATGAATAGTCAATCTCAAAAAATCTCTTGGTTATTTTTGACATTTGTTTCAAGCTTCAGTCTATTAGGCCAAACTGTGTTCTTGATTACTTATTTTATCACAATGTATGTCACATGTAAATGTTAAATCAGATATAAAGGATGTAACATAATAATTCAAATTCAGATCAGTCTCATAGTTTTGACATGTTCCAGGGCTTTCTTTCTTAAAGGCCTTTCTGTTTCTCTCTCTTGAAGACTGCTGTTCAGCCTTCTGCTCAACCTCATCTATATCCTATCCTAGGAATACATTGGTGGGTACATCAGAGAGACAGGTAAAAGTTAAAAGCAGATTTCAAGCTTACAACTATGAGAGAACTTCTAATATTCAGTGTACCACTCCTGTATGTTCAAAATGTGATTCTTGACCAACAGGGGAACTGTGAATGAATTCTTGAGAAGAAGTTGTGTCTGGCTGTGAACAAAATAGTCCAGGGAGTTGTTCTGTGATGACAGAGACTTAGGAAGTTATTGGAATTTCAGAACTGTGAAGAGATTAGAATTTCATAGGTTTAGAGGCTAACTACTTTGTCTTGAGCTTATTTTAGCCTTTCCTGCCTTAACCTGGATCTGAATTAACACCTCATGATAATAAATAAAAGCCCCTTAGATGATATTAACAGAGTGGAACACTAGCTTCCATCAATCCAAGAGCTACGATTGTGAGCAGAGGACATCTTAGGCCTGCATAATTGTTCCTCCCATCTCACACTAGCCTCTCTGGTGTATTAGCCAACGTGTTTTTAATTTTCCTTGATTTATGGTTTTCTTTGTTTTATAAATCTATGAAAACCTTGTGAAATTCTTTGCATGTAACCTATATCTATGTTCCTGGGTCATGGTCACTCAAAATCTCTCCAGAATAAATTGTCTCTTATCCCCTCTAAGATGAGAGCTGTGATTGTTTACATTAAATAACTCCTGCTATACAAGTGACTCTCAATAAACTTCCACTTATGAATCTATAATAAACTCTCTAAAAAGCACACTTATGGCCCATGAATTTTATTATTATTTTTAATTTGTAAGAAAAGAACCCAAAGCTACTGGTTATTGAAGCTTTGGTAACCAGCAAGATTTCTGGAACTCTATTCCTCTAAGCCAAACTCACTATGAGTTAAAGATTGTATTGGTCTCAAAGACACTCAGAATTGGAAGATGTTTAATTTTTTAATGTAATAAATCTAGACAGAATAATGTGGTTCTACTCATTTTCTAAAACTAGACAACTAAAGATGTACTTATGTGTCTTAAAACATGTCACATTTGAGGTGGTTGATAATTAATACAGAGACCCACAACTGGTTCAGAGTATAAGAGTATAGGATGCTGAGCCCTACATGTGGCATCTACCTCAGACCTCCTCCTCATGTGGCTGTGGGATCACTGCAGAGGAGGTATAAAGACTGTAAAAGCCACAGGCAATGAATGAGCAAAATCAAACAGTGCCTTCTGGATGCAAGAGGGCAGTTTTAAATATGAACTTAGAGTAGATGTGGCAGAATACAAAGACCTGCACAAACTCAACGCAGACAAAATTCTAGCACTGAGAAGGAAGGTTGGCACAAAGCTCAATGAAACTGAGAGCTGAGGGTAAGGGAAGGGTCCGTGTTTTCTAAGAGTGTTGCCCCTGGTAGGTGGACCACACTACAGTGGAAAGCCACATACCCAAATGCATGTGAACGGTAAATTGGACTTAATGAAATGGGGAAAATGAGCACACAAAGTCGGAGATGTAGTGAAGACAAACCTGGATCTGGGAGACATAGGGTTGGAGATGAATGTAATCAAAACGTACCACACAAACTTAAAGAACTACTACAGAGATTAAATAAATAAATGCTTCAAAAACATAATGTTCTATTTCTCCCCTAAATAGACCATGTGTTTTCTTTTGTTTTGATTTTTTGTTTTGTTTTTTATTTTGTTTTGGTTTTTGGTTTTTGTCTTTCAAATACAAAATGTTTTTCCCAATATAATATTTTATTGATTGCTTGGGAATTTCACATAATGCACCCTGATTCCATTTACTTCCCAGTCTTCCAAAGTCTACACCCTCTCCCTTGTAACCCTTTCCTCACAACAAACGGAAGAAGAAAGAAAAAAAATAAACAAATCCAGTTGTGCTGCCCATACACTCACTGAAGCATGGTCTAACTCTCAGCGGCCAGCTCCTTAAAGAAATCGGAGTCTTCCATCCTGACCCTTGCTACAAGCCATCAAAAGTGAAGGGACACATTCCAGGATCTCTATCACAATTTTGTTAAATTTTTTCCTGAAATTCAGATGCGAGGAATCTTTCCTACTTGGATACCTAAAGTTTCTACCGTGTTTCTTATAGGGGGTGCAAAGGGAGCACACTAAGTAATTCCTGAAAGAATTGCTCCATGATTAGAGGGAAGGTTTTGTTGTAGATAAGAGAGAATATCCATATGCTTCTGGAAGAGTTCATAGAGAAAAAGAAACCAACTGGTCATTGTTGGCATTTCTTCTAGGCTCCGCCCCACAGTTACCTGGCAACAGCCAGATGTGCCTGACTCACTGTAAAAGGAGCTGCTTACCCGCTCCTCTCTCTTGCTCTTTACCTTCTTACTCCCTTCCCCTCTTCGCCCTCTATCCCTTCCCTCCCCATTCCCCTACCCCTCTCTCTCTCTTCGTGTGCCCATGGCCCATCACTACTCCTCTACTCCCTCTCTTCTTCACTTCCTCCCCTCCCCTCCCCCTTAGGGGGTTCCTCTATAAATAATGACCTCCCACATGAGAACTACGCTGGCTTGGCACTATTTGTCCAGAAACATGCTGTCTCAAATAACAGTCATGTCCTTGGTTAGCTGTGAAGGAAGGAAGAAAACAAGGACTAGTGGAGATTATGCCCCCCTCGCCCCACTGATGTCCAACAAGACCATCCTCCGCTACAAGTGTGGCCATTGGTCCCTCCATGTGTACTCTTTGGTTGGTAGTTTATTTCCTGAGAACTCAGGGGTACGGGTTGTTTCATATTATTGTTCCTCCTAAGGAGCTGCAAACACCTTCAGCTCCTTGGGTCCTTTCTCTAACTCCTCCACTGGGGACCTAGTGCTCAGTCTAATGGTTGGCTACGAGCGTCCACCTCTGTGTTTGTCAGGCACTTGTACAGTCTCTCAGGAGTCAGCTATATAAGGCTCCTATCATCAAGCACTTGTTGGCATCCACAGTAGTGTCTGGATTTGGTAACTGTATATGGGATGGATCCCCAGGTGGGGCAGTCTCTGAATGGCTTTTCCTTCAGTCTCTGGTCCACACTTTGTCTCTGTATCTCCCCTCATGGGTATTTTGTTCCCCCTTCTACAAAAGACCAAAGTATCCATACTTTGCTCTTCCCTCTTCTTGAGTTTTATGTGGTCTGTGAATTGTATCTTGGGTATTCGGGGCTTCTGGGCTAATATCCACTTATCAGTGAATGCATACCACGTTTCGTTTGTGATTGGGTTACCTCACTTAGGATGATATTTTCTAGTTCCATCCATTTGCCTAATAATTTCATGAATTCATGGTTTTTAATAGCTGAGTAGTACTCCATTGTGTAAATGTACCACATTTTCTGTATCTATTTCTCTGTTGAGGGTCATCTGGTTTCTTTCCAGCTTCTGGCTATTTTGAAAAAGGCTGGTATGAACAAAGTGGAGCATGTGATCACATTACATGTTGAAGCATCTTCTCAGTATAAGCCCAGGAGTGCTTTAGCTGAATCCTCAGGTAGTACTATGTCTAATTTTCTGAGGAACCACTAAACTGATTTCCAGAGTGGTTTTACCAGCTTGCAAGCCCACCAACACTGGAGGAGTGTTCTTCTTTCTCCACATCCTTGCCAGCATCTGCTGTCACCTGAGTTTTTGATCTTAGCCATTCTGACTAGTGTAAGGTGGAATCTCAGAGTTGTTTTGATTTGCATTTCCCTGATGACTAAGGATGTTGAATATTTCTTTAGGTACTTCTCAGCCATTTGGTATTCATCAGTTGAGAATTCTTTGTTTAGCTCTGTACCCCATTTTTAATAGGGTTATTTGGTCCTCTGGAGTCTAACTTCTTGAGTTCTTTGTATACGTTGGATATTAGCCCTCTAATGGATGTAGGACTGGTAAAGATCTTTTCCCAATCTCTTAGTTGCTGTTTTGTCCTATTGACAGTGTCCATTGCCTTACAGAAGCTTTGAAATTTTGTGAGGTTCCATTTGTCAATTCTCTTCCACCATACCTAGAAGCAGTCTGTCTCTTCCTTCCCTTTTTTATTCTCTATTTCATTCCTTTGAGAGTTATAATAAAGAAAACTGAATGTTCCTCCATGATCTTCCTTCAGCTTTTGCCTCCAGGTTTCTACCCTGACTTCCCTCACTGATGGACTGTGACATGAAAGTACAAGTACGAAATTAACTGTTGCCTCCCCAAGTTTATTTCAGTCATGGTGTTTATCACCAAAATAGAAAGTAATCTAGAAAAGAAAATAGTACCAGGGAGTTGACTACTGCTGTGACAGATGCACCCATGGTGATTTTCGAGGCATTTGAAAAAGCCCTTGAATGCTCAGAGCATGTTGAGTAGTGTAGACATCCACCAGAGAAGACTACTCAAACACAGATTTAAGCCAGTAGAAAGTCTTTCTTAGCCCATCTATCAGCGACACTGGGTGTTTGGGATCCCAGTGTAGCCTCGAGCCTTTCTCAGGGTAAGCTCAAAGCAACAAAACCATATCTTGGGTTGACGTACTTCAGTTAGCAAGAATAGTTCATTGGAAGCAGACTCCAGAAGCCAAAAAGCAAGGCTTGTAAGTTTAAAGTCATTTCCAGAACTGTGGACTAATTCTGTGTTTTTGTTTTGGTGGGAACCGTTGTTTATATGCTGAGTTTTATGACTGGGGAACCTGTTACCGTAAGTTGGTCTGGCGTCACACTGAAAAGTGAGGAAAACTCTGAGGAGGACAGATTAGGCAGCAGTACTCTTTGTCAGTTTTGAACACAATGTAGTTCTCTGTTTGCTCTGGTGTGGTGCTGTGTTGATCCTTTGCTGATGTCTTGTTTCAGTGCTGAGTTCTTCCACAATTTGAATTAGCTACCCTGTGGTCTTCCTGGATTCCTTGGATGCTTCTTGGGCACATTGATGTCTCCATCAATGTGTGCTTGGTGTTAGTGTATAGAACTATAATAACTGCATATATACTTATTATTCATGCATGAATTTGCTCACATTTCCTTATTAAACATGACTGCCAGCCAGTACTTGACAGGGTCAGTGTCCATAGTGCCAGCAGGGGATGCTTCCTTCTCCAACCATTATGCTCAGATCTTTTGTAGACTTCATCGCACCAGCTAAGACTTCCATATGGAACTGGACTGTGCTTTATATAAGAAAACGTGGCCTTTTATCACCATGAGCGAGTCTAGCTGTAGGTTATAGATGTCTTTCTTTGTTTTTCTACCTAACAGATTTCAGTATGATCTAGTTTTTTATTTCAACAAACGCTTTTATCTATCTGGAGATACACGTGCACATTTCTCTTTCTGTCTCTTTTTCTTTCTTTGCATTGTTGGCTTTATGTGATAAATTCTATTTTCTAATGGAAGCTAAGACTGAATTATAGGGCCAGCCCTCAGGAAATCAGATGCAATGACCTTTTGCACATACTGTCATTCAGTTTATTATTTTTACTTTGTATGCTAGTGAGGGAAGTATGCTAGCTATTTCTCTGTTTCTGTAATAATGCAGCGTGACAAAGCAATTTAAGGACAAATTATTTTGGTTTATGCATGGTTCCAGAGGGCTAGATGTCAATAATCGTGTGAAAGGCATAGAAGTAAGAAGCAGAAACGGAGAGATTGCATCTCAACTGAACACAGGGAGACGAGAGAACAAAAAGGAAGTGGGATGAGGTTACAAATTCTCAGTGCTCACCCAGTGATGTTTCCTCCAGCAAGGCTCCGTGCTTCTTTAATTCCATAACCTTCCAAACAGCACCACCCACTGGAGACTGAAGGTTTAAATATATGACCAGTGAAGACACCTTTTTTTTTATTAGATGTTTTCTTTATTTACAATATCTCCTTTCCCAGGTTCCCCTCCAAAAAAAAAAGAAAGAAGAAAAAAGAAAAAAGAAAAAAGAAAGAAAGAGAAAAAAGAGAAAAGAAAAAAGAAAATAAAAATAAAATAAAATAAAATAAAATAAAATAAAAACTAAAACAAACCCCTGCTCACCACCCACTCCTTCCTGCTTACTGGCCCTGGCATTCCCCTACACTGGGGCATAGAACCTTCACAGGGCCAAGGTCTCTCTTCCCATTGATGACCGATTTGGCCATCCTCTGCTATACCTATGCTGCTGGAGCCATTAGTCCCACCATGTGTACTCTTTGATTGGTGTTATAGTAACTCAGACCTCTGAGGGTACTAGTTAGTTCTTATTGTTGTCTGTCCTAAGGGGCTGCAAACCCTTCAGCTCCTTGGGTCCTTTCTCTAGCTCCTTCACTGGGGACCCTGTACTTAGTCCAAGGGACAGCTGTGAGCCTCTACGTGAAGACACTTTTTATTCAAACTACCTTAAGATGTGAGTTGGAAAGTTGGTTTGGTTTCTACTAAATATTTCATTTTGTAAGTATTCTGGGACCTGTGGCCTCATTAATTTTCCACATATGTATTCTCTTGTGTTTTTGAAAGGAGTTTAGTGATGTTTATATGGTATCACAATACTTGAGAAAATTTCTACCAGGATGTCAGTGCTGGACTTTTTTCATGGAACATTTCCATTGTGATTATGGCCTTTTGGGTTTGTTTGTTTTAAAATGTCCCTTTCTGTCAGTTTTAACAAGTCCTCAAAAATTATGTCTGTTTCACTTAAACTGTCAAATGTAGTGTCAAAAAATTACTCCGAAAAGCCTCTGAAGTCAGCCTATAATCGCTATTATTTTTCCACATTAAAAGCTAAGATAATCTCTCTCTTTATTTATTAGGGTTTGACTAACTTATTACATGTTTCATGTAATTACATGTTACAAATAATTACATATTACATCAGTATACTGTAGTATATTATTCATTAACATTTACAATTTCATACATTTATACTATACTGCATAGTATATTAATACATAAATATAATAGCCTAAACACAATATCAACTTTGAAAATTGTATTAATTCCTATTATCTTCTCCTTTTATAAACTTGGAATAACTTGATCTTCAAATAAGACTGAGTTCATCCAGTTTCACAACTGAAATTCCTCTCTTCAATTTCACCCTCTTCCTCTTCATGGACATGTGCATTAGCAGTGAAAGAGTTACATGGATTCCTTTCAATATTTCCATATTTAATTTAAAATGTTATATATTTCTAGTGTTTTCACCTCTGAACTAGACTTAAACGTGAAATCTTTAGTTTTAAAATACGTTAGAACTTTTAATGTTTACCTTGCTTATATAATCTTTACTGTTTATAATATATTTATTATACCTTTGATTTTCATTCTTTAAAATGGCTGAGAAATTGTTCCTAAGGTATTGGGGCCCAAAACCCCCTGGCATCTCAGTCTCCAGGGACCTTGTCCCTGGGCCATCACCTATAAATTAACACTCTTTTGTCTCTTCCACTATCTTGCTTCCGTCCCTGCAATGACTCGGGACATTTTATGATAGAGGGCTTTCCAGACACCTTACAATGAGGACATTCCTCTCCAGACTTTTCACAATGAGGACACTCCTTTCTGGACATTTTATGATGTGGACATTCCAGTTATGTGTAACCAAACAATAACTTGGGTTTGTCCCATGCACCTGGGCAAATACCTTTGTGGTCCGGAGTTTTCAATAGTGCCTTTCCCTAGAAGTAAATTGAGACTTGATCAGAAAATATTTGTCTTGTCTCCTTCCTTCTCGTCTCCTGTTCCCAAATTGGTCATTGCAGTTCCCTCTTCTCAAGAACCCCGTTAAGTCCTGCAGGTCGGGACACTAAGTCAACACACATCCTAGCTCAGTGCTTTCTGCATCTGCATCCTTGCATCTTGAGCATTCTATACATATCAATTAGAGTAGCTGGCTGGTGATTTCATTCAGATACTCTGTATTAATGCTGGTTGTCCTATACTTGTTTTGTTTGTTTGTTTATTTGTTTGTTTGAAACAAGGTGTCTCTGTGTAGCCCTGGCTGTCCTAGAACTCACTCTGTAGACCAGGCTGGCCTTGAACTCAGAAATCCACCTGTCTCTGTCTCCCAAGTTCTGGGATTAAAGGCGTGCATTGTCCTATATTTCTAAGTGAGGACTGCTAAGCTTTCTCACTGTCATTGTGGACTGGTCTTTTTCTGCCTTCAGTTCTATCAAATTTTGTTTGATCTATTTTGAAGATCTGCAAAATATATATTATTCAGTATCATTCTCTATTTTTAGTGAGCTGCATATTTGATGATTTAACCACTTGTCAATATGAGGACTGTCTCTTGGTGGCTTAAGTTGAGCTAATTTTTAAATTTTATATTCCCCTTTGCTTTAAATGTATTTCTGTAACATTTATAGAACGCACTTCTCCAAGGCAAGAGATACCAGTGTCTTGTCCTTTCTGTTGCGGTTTTCTGACCTTGATGAGTACTACCTTCTAACTGGCATTGCTATTCAATTTGTATTGAAGACATGTTGTCTGTGACTTGGTTTGTGTCTGGCTCCTGGAGGTTTTTAAATCCATTTCTCTAAACTGTTAATTCTCTTCTTTCTCTTGCCCTTTCTTTGTGAACAGAGTACTTTTTAAACATTCCCTGTTAGGACTATCCATTGACTTTTTCTTTATTTTCCTACAATAGTGATCTCCATTTTAACTTACCCCAGTACATTTTCAAGCATTACTTTCCTTTCCACAAATGGCAGAAGCACTCTGCAGATGTACAACTGGGTTGATGCTTCCTCAGAATGCAGCCATCACTCTGTGCTTCACTAAAAGTGCTGCAGCTAGCGCCACAGGCGCTGTGAAGTTGATTCCAAAACGCAAATGTATGGAAGCTCTTTCAAGCATTATAATTGTTTATGCAATTAAGATAGCATTCCATGTTTTTGTGCACTGAGACGTGTCACTTCTCTGATGGCCGTCACTCCTTCCTACCAGTCTACTTTCTTCTGGAGCAATTCCTCTTTTGGTGTGATAAATTTCTATACCATGCCTTAGGCTTTGCTTGTCAGTCTCTTCATCTATACCAGGAAAGATAATCTTTCAAAATGTACTTTTTTATTCTTTCATCTCTTTTTTACAGTTCAGACTTTATCCCCCTCCCAGTCTACCCTCCAACTGTTCCACATCCCACACCTCCCCATCCCACTCCAAGACGATGTCCCTACCCACAACACCCTACCAGACCTTCTCACTCCCTGAGGCCTCAAGTCTCTCAAGGGTTAGGTGCATCTTCTCTGACTGAGTCAAGACCCAGCAGTCCTCTGCTGTATATGTGTTGAGGCCTCATATCAGCTGGTGTTTGCTGCCTGGTTGGTGATGCAGTGTCTGAGAGATCCCAGAGGTCCAGGATGGTTGAGGCTGCTGGGCCTCCTATAGGGTGGCCTTCCTTCTCAGCTTCTTCCAGCTTTTCCCTAATTCAGCCACAGGGGTCAGCAGCTTCTGTCCATTGGTTGGGTGTAAATATCTGCATCTGACTCTTTCAGCTGCTTGTTGGACCTTTCAGAGGGCAGTCATGATAGGCCCTTGTTTGTAAGCACATCGTAGTTTCAGTAATAGTGTCAGGCCTTAGGGCCTCCCCCTGAACTGGAACTCAGTTTGGGCCTGTCTCTGGATCTCCTTTTCCTCAGGCTCTTCTACATTTTTGTCCCTGAAGTTCTTTTTTACTGGAGGTGGACTCTCCAAGTTCTCTCTTCCCACTGTAGGGCATTTCATCTAAGGTCCCTCCCATTGAGTCCTGAGAGTCTCTCATCTCCCAGGTCTCTAGTATATTATTTTTTTTTAATTTATAATTTAGTCTTCACTTTCAGCCTTTAAAGAGTAACTTTCATTTCCCTCCATTTGATTTAATGAAAAATCAGCTTTAATCATTTGGCTCTCTAAATCCTGTCACTTTTCCCTATCTGCTTCCAATTCTTTTTTTTTTTTTCTCTCTCTTATTTTTCAGACTGTTCCCTACAATTTGCCTGAAAATTACTTCAAAGGCAAAACCCAAGTTCTTCGTCTCTACAATGTGGACGCAATCCTACACTGTTCTTTAAAAAATTCTCCTTTGCTTCCTTTGCTCCTCTCTTGCAATCATAGACAAGCACATATGCCAAAATGTGGCATTATTCTCAGGTCCGTGAACTTGGTACCCTTGCCTTGCGTCTGCCATTCTTTGTTTGCATTTGAATAATAACATTTGAGCGATCTTCAAGTTAACCCTGTTCTCCTTGCAGTATACTTGAGCTTCTCCACGATTCCTCTGACTCAGCTGTTTGCCTCCACATGCACTTAAATGTGGTTAAGTTCTCACTAGCACATACATACTCCCCGCCCTCTCCCCCATATCCTGGCATAGCCTTTTAAATTTCTCTATACCTCTTGTTCTATTATTTTATTTCCCGAACATGGACCACATTTTCTCCTGCGTGAAAGGCAATGTGTCAGGTAAGAGGCCAACACAAATGTGCATTCAAATGGACATGAAAATGCAGGAAGCATACGATTAGTAAGGACTTCAAAGGCACACTTAGCCTGTCCTGTCCAGTCTCTATTGGAACCGAGACACCCCAATTTTTAATCCATATCTAATCTGAACCCAAAAGACAATAGCATTAGTAACTTTGAACTCATCAGGGTCTTAAAGGATTTTAAAGTTACACTTGGGATTTTCTTTGCTCACAAGGCTTTGGAGAGCTATTTATTCTTTAATATACAAACAAAAACCTAGAAACTCCTTTGAGCTAGTATGGTATGAGTGCTAAATTTAACAATAATGCATGCTTCTTTGACATCTAAAACTGAAAGGCCTATGGCAAACTGACCACGAGATGATTTGGTCCCTTCTGCTTCTCAGGATAAGGGTCCATGGCTCCTTTATCAAAAAGACCAGACACAATTCCCACTTGTCACTAAAGAGTGGCTTTCAGCAGGCTGTAGGCATGCAAAATTATTGGAGCAGGCTGAGCTCTCTCACTTACCAGACTGAGTACACCACTCTTGGTGTGAGCTGATCTTACCTGCCTGTGAAGCTAAGGATAGCACTCTTGGTGTGGCAAAGCCTGCCTCTGCAGTCTGTGAAATGTGCTGTGGGCTATGCAGTCCTTCCCCCCGTGCCTTGCATACCAGAGGAAATGATGTAGCTTGCATCCATCCACTGTTGGTTGTTAAGTGTTTATCCATGGGACTCCGTTCCTACTAATAGGCTGAGAACAGGTTGTTAGAACTTCAGACGGGGACTAGAGCGATGTCTCAGTGCTTAAGAATACTGGTTGCTCTTTCATAGGGCCTGATTTCAGTTCCCAGTATACACGGCGTGGCTCACAACTATCTGTATCCTCAATTCCAGATCTGATACCCTCCTCTGCCCTCTGCAGATATCAAGTATTCATATGGTGCACATATATACAGGCGGACAAGGCATTCTTACACATCAAGTAAAAATATTGAAAACAGGGCTGGAGAGATGGCTCAGCAGTTGACAACACTGACTGCTTTTCCAAAGGTCCTGAGTTCAGTTCTTAGCAACCACATGGCACCTCACAACCACCTATAATGGAATTGGATGCCCTCTTCTGGTATGTCTGAAAAAAAAAGGGGCAGTATTCTCATGTACATAAAATAAATAAATCTTTTTTAAAAAAAAACATTGAAAACATATAAAATAATTAATGCTTTAGGAGAATTTTTTTTTCTCAGCATGAAATCAGTCTGTTAAGTTTTCTGATCTTAGTGACTCACATTTAGCTATCTCTATCCTGGCACGTGTTGCTGCCTTGTATGATGGCTCTCATTACTGGTCAACCTAGAATCACTTGAAAAGGGAGTTTAAATGGGGAACTGTCTACAAATGGTTCGGCTTCCAGGTATGTCTGTAGAGGATCACCTCACCAAAGTTGATAGGAATACCCAAACCACTGTGATGAAACCATCCTCCTGGCAGGGGAGAAATCAAGATGAGCACAGGAAGAAAGCAATGCATGCAGTCACTCTCTCCACTCCACGGCTGCGTCTTCCGTACAGTGAAGGACAGAGCCTGGATTGTAAGCCAGTAAACCCTTTCTCTCTTACCTTCCTTTCTCTCAGGGTATTTATTGCCATAACTAGAATGACCTGAAACCGGAACACCTTGTCTCTACCCTTTGGAAGACCCTTCATACAAAGTGTGTTCCTGTGGGCTGGGCATGCCTCACTGGAAACTTCAGTTCCATTCTTTTCATCAGACTTTAGTAAGTCTCCTTATTCTTTCTTCCCTTCACTTCCCTTCTCCCTTCCTACATTTACCTTAAACTGGGCTTGAACTGGCAAGCCTTCTGCATTCATGCCTTCACATGGCCAATAGTGTCTTCCTGATGGTGACATCTCTTGCCTCCACTGACACTACACCTCAGGAGAGCAAGGCTTGTAAGGGGGCATGTTACTTTCCTATCAGCTTTTGCTTATGTGGGTGTGTTTCAGTCTATATTGTTTGGTATGAGTAGAGTCATCTGGTTTTGTGTGTTTGTTTGGTTTCTGTTCAGAGTTTTCTTCTACTTTTCAAAGCTCCTTTTTATTCCCATTTCTACTTCTCTGCCTGCAACAATTGTGGACATGTGTGTAATGGATATGTAAAGTATATGTGTTTATGTATGTTATGTGTATATGTGTATATATACATGTGTGTAATGTATGTATAGGTGTGTGTGGTAGTATGTGGATGTATGTAAGGGGTTTGGGGGAGGGGTGTGGGCATATATGTGATGTGTAGGGGTTATGTGTGTTTGTGTGTGTGTCAATATGTGTGATGTATGCATGTGAACATTTCTGCATGCATGTGATATGTATATGTGTTTTATGTGTGATGTGGGTGTGATATATATATATATATATATATATATATATATATATATATGATATGTGTGGGTTTGAGTCTCTACCAACCACCCACCCTGTTGAGGCAGGATCTTTACTTCGTGTTCCCATTGCATATGCCAGGCTGAATGGCCCAGAAGCTTCTGGAAATTCTTTCAACTTACCACAAATCACTGGGATTACAGACATGTACTACAATTTCAGGTTCTGGAGATATGAGCAGCTCAGGTCTTCACACTTGCGAACAGTGGTCCATCTTAGCAGATTTATTATATATATATAGTTGCTTATGTTCCCAATTTGCGAATCCTCCAGTATTTGCTAAGTATTCCAGCCAGGGAGCTGTGAAGCAGAGACACCAGAGGCCATCATGCTGTGTTGCCTCAGGTTGAGCTGTCACTGTTTTCTTGTCCCATTTCAATCTTATTGTGTATGTTTTATAGATAATATCTGAAAAATTAAGACGTAATTGGAAGGTGGAATGTGTTAATTTAACATTTCTAAGAGAAGTCACTAATGATGTCATTTTGTCACAGAGGTAAATTTTCTTTGAGAAACAAAATCCTCTTCTTTCTAAAGCAATCAGAATCAATAAATCTTAAAGACTTTGAAATTAACTCTTTCAGTCTGCTATTCTACTTACATGACAAACAAAGAATAAGAAATAGTTTTAGAGAGTATCTGTGTAGGTGCTGTGCTAAAAGGTGTATACAGTTATTGTTGTCTGGGTTCTTGGCTTCTAAAACTATTCAAACACACAAATCCAGGTGTTTAGGAATCCCATTATACTGATTACAAAGGCCCAAGAGACCCTCAAAACAACACAGGCTCTTATTTATTTGTTTGTTTGTTTGTTTGTTTGTTTGATGTGCATCGTGGGGGTTTTGTCTGCATGTAAGTCTATGCACCACAAGCGTGTCAGGCCCACAGAGACCATAAGAGGACATCAGGCTTCCCCTACAACTGGAGTTGCAGATAGTTATGAGCCTCCCAGCAGGTGCTGGAAAATGGCAGGAGGGAACTGTGGAAGATGTAGTGAAAGAACATAGATATGAAGTAAGAAATAAGTAGATTTTTAAAATTAGATTAAAATAAGAAAACATATGAAATAGAAACTGTGGGGACATCTCGGTTTTATTTAGGAAAAACTTGCAGGGGAAATCTGGCTGGGATCTGTCATGACTTCCAAGCAGTATTCCTGGGTAAGTGTCTGCTCATTTAGATCAATGGTCCAGTTCCCTTTGTGAAACTGAGAGGATGCAGCACTGACCCCGCCCCCATCCCTAGCTACTATATGGTAGTATAACTGAATGAAGGAGTACAGTCCTAACTTCTTCTGAGAAGATAATTCTTGGGAAACACTTCGGATGCCTAGGATGATTGTCCTCTGGTTCCCCAGGAACTCCATCCTAACAAAGAAAGGGGCAGATGGTGTTTGAGTGGCTGTGTCAATATCAGCTCTTACAATTATGTGTAGGACATTCAAAGCCACCAGATCAAAGAACTAACACATGGTTAGACTAACACCAAACTTACAAAATATAAAAACCACCCTGTTCCATAAATATGAATAGAAATCAGCAGATTATTTCAAGTTTCTCAGTTGGTATTTTAGGTGTGAGAATAAAAGCAGAAATTGAAGAAATTAAGCAACTGAGAAAGTAAATTAAGGCAATTTGGGAGTTACTTTCTCCAATTTTCTCTTAAATTTAAATATTTATTGAAGATGACTATTAAATAGTAAGGGAAGATAAACATACTTTTCATTATTTACTAATGTTTCAACTTATAAGTTGTTTAACTTAAGTTTAATTTTGTGTAGTAAATTTCCTCCTCATGCCTTTCTGTGTACCTCCCTTTGCCTGTATGAAGTTTTAATGGGTTTTAATATTTTCAACTAATGAAAAATTGTACAAAGCTGAGAACTCTGGAATCTTCCATGATTCTTTACAATTTATAGAGGAAAAGTAGAATAAATTTTTATTTAAAGTATTTTAAACTAGTTTAAGACAATGAACTCCGCAAAAAAGCAGAAAATATGCTGAACCCTGTTAATGTGTTGGGGGTCATTCCTGCAGACAGCGGATACTTCAGACAACACATGACTCTGTCTACAGTTTTGTCCTCCCTGTGAGAGTCTCAACAGCCCATGTTGTACTTCGTTATAATTTAATAAGTGTTATGACTCATTTTCTTTTGATTAGAAGACTGACTCACGTAGATTGAAAGGGATGAAAGAAAATAAAACAAATTGATTATCTCATCAGCTAGAGGTAGGAAATGATGCAGAGTCTATTTAATGTTAATCTCAATGATAAAATGCCAAAATTCAGAAAGTACAAAACATTTAATTTCATGTTTTATCGCTTATAAAATATTGAAATGGATAAGTTGGTAGCATGGCATAACAATATAAACGTCACAGTGGGAAATGGGGTATAGCAGAACTTTGGGGTCCCAATAATAATAAAATTTATTTTATTTTATTTCTTGATTGTATACAAAATAATGGTCCTCATGTCCCTCAGCCCACTGTCCTTTCCCATTCTCATTCTCCCTGCCTGTTGGCACCTTTTCTTCTCCCAAATAGTTTTTTCCTTTCTGCTTCTATGTTTTTTCTCTCCCTCTCTCCCTCCCTCCCTCCCTCTCTCTCTCTCTCTCCCTCTCCCCTCTGTCTGTCTCTTTCTCTCTTTCTGCCTCCTTCCCTCTTTTATTTGCCTCCCTCTCCTTCCCTTCCTTCTCTCTTTCTCTCCTTCCCTTTTTCTCTCTCTTCCTCCCTACCCCTCCTTCCTTTCCTCTCCCTACTTTTCTCCCTCTCTCTCTTTACCTCCCTCTTTATCCCTCCTTCAATAAGATCCCTTTCTTTATGGTATTCTCAAGAAGTAATATACTGAGTTTTCTTCAGACCAGGAGTTTTATTTTTCTTAATTTTTAATGCCTATTAATAAGTCTCAGAAAGCAGAATTTGAGGTAGGGGCTTTGATGGTTTCTGTAGTGTTTAATGAATAAAGACTGATCCATATACCAATAAGGCATACTCAGAGGAGTTACAAAACAGCAGAGCTTAGCAGATCAATAATGACATGCTAGACCTTTAGCCTATTGATCACAAGGTCACTTGTAAGCCTGAATGAAGACAAGCACAAATATCATATGGGTCAATATCTCACAAGAGGCTAAATGCATTGCTCATTACCATTCAATCTGATTACTATCTGTTAAGCTAGTTGGTATCACATATAAATCCAGGGCAGGAGCTCTTTGCCACCAACACTCACTGCAGCTAGGATCAGGTGGTCTTCTTAAACCACAGAAGCAAACAAATACATAAAATGAAAGGAAACAACATGCCGCTGATCTGTATTTCAAACATTTGAAAGTTTCTGTTCATCTGTTTCTACAAATTCTTGTATCGTGGACATTGGATTGTACTTTAACTAGTAATGCTCTCTCAAAGGTTTTCTGATATTTTTCTTCTATAAACTCAGTCTGTTTCCTCCTGTCCTGAGCAAGGTTCCTATCCAATTTGCTTGTTATGACTGAAAACCAAGTTCATAGGGTACACTTTTGCAGTTTGAGGCTGTTTTGCTTCTACGGTCCCGGCTGGAAACAGTTTTTGGATCGCTCTGTTTTAAAATCCATGTCAGAGCCAGAGCTGCTAGTTCCTGCATCTTGGTTTAAATCACACTTCATCTTACAATTTCAAGGTGGTCAACAATGCCATCACATAAATCAGTGACAAAAGTGGAGGCTGAAAAATGTACTCAGAGAGGTATTTGGTAAAACAGAGAAAATTATGCTTTATTTCAAATGCTGGTGTCCAGTGCCCATAATTATGAATAATAACACATATCTGTAAAAATTTGTAACAGGTAGGCAGAAGATCTCTAGTTCCCCATTCATATGTATATATATGTATGTATATATATTCTATGATCAGCATCATAATGGACCTCACATAAAGTGACACTGGATCTGATCATCTTTTAGAATTTTAGTACCTGAGAGAAAGTTCCTCTCCTGGGGTTGGAGCCTCCTAAATGATTGAATGAATGAATGTGTGAGTGATGAAGACTGCAACAATGTCAGTTTGTCCAGTATCTGTTAGGGTTCCCTCCCAGCTCCCAACAGCTAAGTTCTTGCAGAGACTTGCTGGGGAAATGAATTCATATATTATAAAGTGTGTCTCCTAGAAAACAACCTTAGCAAACATTTTCTATTACCTACAACTCACCTCTTGCTCTTGGTTTATAGCAATAGTGTAGCATTAACTATGATCTCATTTAAGTTCGTGTTTCTTCTTTGATTTTTCTATGGCAAAGTCCTGATTATACACTGTCATTAACATATCAGAGCTAAAATGTACAAACTACTGATAATATATTATTATTTATAACTATATATTATTACTAAATACCACTATTGTCACTGAAAAAAACTTTTGTAAGATCAAAATTTTAAGTGGATTTTTGTATGGCTTTATAGTTTCAATTTTTAGACTTCTTGTTTTTAGTTATTATTGAGATTAACTTTAACTCATGATCCAACCAAGACATACTTATAAAATACATTCTTCCATTGGTTCTGGAAGAAACACAACAGTCCTAACAGTTTGTGTGTGTGTGTGTGTGTGTGTGTGTGTGTGTGTGTGTGTGTGTGGGTGGGTGCGCGCGCGTGCCCAGTAAACAATGTGACTTTCTGGGTGTGGCACAATGGGAAGAAAATCATCGTGACAAAAGTCTTTTCTTGATTTCCTGATGCAGTAGAACAAAACACTAAAGTCATTCATCGAGCCTCAGGAAATTCTACTCTCCATTGCCAATGGGAAGTTTCCTTCTAAAGGCAGAGACACGTGAGCATACCTGGGAAAGGGAAAGTTGCCTCATGGTCCCTCCTGGCTTTTCCTGCTGATAATTGTTCAGGTTTCCTCCTTTCACCTCAGCTTCTCGGAGGTCCTTCACCACCTCCATTGATCCATCCTAGGAGGGTCACAGATCGCAGAGCAACCACAGAAACAGGAAAACGAACTTCCTGAGTACACTGCAAACACAGAAACCTGTTTCCTCTGCGCACATCAAATGGTCAAAACCCAATTTTAAAATGTTCAGTACGGAAGTGGCTATCAGAAAGGCTGGAAGAACTTCGTCTCTCGATTCCACATGAATTTTTGTGCCTAAATTTACTGTCATGCAGAGATTAAAGTTTCTTGTCCTGCTTTCTGTTTTATGGGGCATGGTCTTTGGCCTTACCAACACTCAGCATTCATGGACTGCACCTGAGGATGAAGACTCCTCACTGACTCCGAATTCTGCTTCAGCTTCTTTAAGTGAAATACTGAGCCTCCAAGAGCTCTCGGCCACTCAGAACCCTTCCACTTGGGATCCTGCAGCTCCTGAGAGACCTTCTGAAGACATTCTCCTACAATCATCACTGCAGCCCTCCGAGCCAAGCATGCCTCCTGAGGGGAGAAGAAGCCAAACACCTACACCCCTAGAGAAGACAGGGACAGCAGTGGTATCCCTGCCTCTCTCTCTCCAGGATAAACCCAGCATCAAGGCCAGCCCCGGAGCAGGGACGGTCGTGCTCGCTAATGCCACGTTGAAATTCCTTCAGAGTTTTTCCAGAAAGTCCAATCAACAAGTAGTCTCCCCCAAGCCGGCTACAGGCCTGGGAAACAGGTCTGCAAGGGAAACATACCTCAAGAGAAGTGACAACAGCGGAAATCAAAGACCCAGCTATCAAAAATCCAGTTTTGAAACAACTAGAGGGAAGTAAGAAACATTCTGTTCTTGTTCTGTCTCTGACTATACTGTCTCTGAGTGAATGCTACAGGCCTCTCGCGCTCGTAGAGTTCATATTTCATAGTTCAAAGATTCATAGTTACATAGAGTTTCAAAATCTCAGTCAGAGCCTTAAAGAAGAGATGGGGAAAGGATAAAGAGTTTAAATCTCCATTTGTTGTTGTTCAAGATGAGGAGCAAAGGGGCACCACCAAGGCCCTGAGTACCACACCCACATGCCATTATGAAAAGATAACGTGAAATTTTCACTTAAGAGAACTTAGAGGTCCGTAGCTCATAGAACAGGTGATGAGGAAATCATGTTCCAGTTTCCCAACGGGTCCCACTTGTCAGGAGCATGATGAAGCACAAAGCCTGCTTTTCAGATTCATTTAAGATGACAGCAGTTTGCATTGTTGTAGTAAAATAAAATTAAGTTTAAATGAGCATTGTAAGACAACTCTCAAATGGACCCAAAAACAAAACACGAAAAAAAAAAAAAAAAGAGGCACACCTAAGCAAAGGAATGTTTTCTTCTTCTCATATGATTCACTCATCTGTGTATTTAGAGGTATAAGCCAAGATGTACATAATTTTACCCATAGTGAAATAGCTTCAAGTGCCTAAACTGAGTTAGACATTTTACTAATAATACAAAAAAAATTTAACTTAAAAATAGTAGTTCATACCTAGCATGAGGAGCAGGAGGCAAGGAAATTAAAGTCATCACATTTGAGTGTCTGAGTTTCTTTAAGTCAAGTCTGTTTATTGATAGAATTTCAAGATCATAAGATTTTAAAAATATACAAGTAAGTATGATTTTAACTAAAACTTCACTTAGACTCTGGAGTAACCCAGTTCAACTGTGAAACACATGCTACCTACCAGTCATGTTTATCTTGGATGAGTAGATGTTCTATATAGCAGCTAAGCAGCTAACTATAAACATCCTACTTAGTCAGAAGTTCCCAATTAAATAAAAATGACAAATGGTATCTATTGAAAATCTTTTCTAAATTTCTTCCATGCATCATTTCTACTCACCATGTTTTATTGGTGTCTGTAATTCAATTTTCTTTAATTGCAAAAGAACTCCTGAGCATTTATAGGAAATGATCATGAGCTTTTCATATATCTGCAATTAGGGGAGTATTTTATAGGATAGGAAGCCAATAAAGCAATAAGACAATTCAACTAAAAGACCACTTAAATAAGTGTGTATCACTGTATCATAATTAAAATTCTATAAATATTAGACTTGACATTTAATTGGCATTAGACTTTGAACGAATACTTTTTATCTTGCCTAAGACCCTTGCTCTCAGCACTTGGGAAAACTTATTGATTTGAACATTATTTATGAGTGTCAATTACAAGCCTGGCACTCTGCCAGAACACACAAAGAATTTGAATGTCCTATCTATACGTACTTGTATTTACTATAAAAAGCAAGCATCAATATACCTATTGAATTTCCCCAAATTCAATATTTGTTTCAAGAAAACCACATATGAAATAAAAACAGTTGAACAGCAATTTACTCTTTGGATTCCCCAATGAGAATAATCAAATTGTTTCTGAAGAAAAGTAACAATTGATTTAGAGCATCCCTTGTTTGCTGTCCTGGAGAACTTGTATTTCTCTTTTAGCAATCGTCTCTACTCAGTCTAAGTTTCCCTACTCACTTGGTCATCCAAATGACAGTAGTGTGAGAGAAAAGCCAGGTTTCTCTCTCTTTCTCTCTCTCTCTCTCTCTCTCTCTCTCTCTCTCTCTCTCTCTCTCT
>JADRCD010216332.1:0-32747 GCA_019843815.1 Montemys delectorum
ACACAAAATACATACATATATATGTATATACTATATAAATACACATTTTGATAGCAAAAGATCTGTTCCTAAGGAAAGTTTGATATATCTTTGTGCCTTTCTCTTGTTGTATTGCTCTTCTAAAACTGACCATTCTACAAAATGCAATCTAAAGATTCATTGCAGTCCCAAACATAATCCTATGCTACTGTTTAAAGATATAAAAATAAAGTTGAAATATATATGGAAGTACAAAAAAGTCCAAAGATAGGAACATCAATCTTGAACAAAACAAGTACTTGGAAAGAAATAATCATATCTGATTTCATGCTATACAACCAGGCCACAGCATTTTAAAACAACAGCACACTGGCACAATACAAGATCAAAGGAACAGAATATTGAGTATAGATATAAGTGAACAAACTAAGGTTACTTAATTTTTGACAAAATTACCCAAAATTATTCATTGCAAATGGGACAGCATCTTCAGTGAACAATACTGGAAAACATGAATCTCGTCATATAGAAGAATGGATCTAGTTCCCTTTCTTCTCAATTTGCACATAAACTAAACTCCCAGAAGATCAAATATCTTACTAATGATAATGAATGATCAGACACAGCTAGAATAACAAGTAATAAATACATACATAGCAATTGCATTGAAAGTATGTAGAAAGTACATATAGGAGGTATGTGGCAAAAACATACTTTCTGAATAAGGCAACTTTAGCTTGGATACACAATGTAAAGCTAACATATGGAATCTATAGAGGATAATTTAAAACCTTTTGTTAAGACAATAAACTTCCATTAGAATAAAGAGGCTGTACACCAAAAGGGGAAACATCTTTGCCAGCAACTCATTAGAAAGCATATTACTCTCTAGAATATACAAAATACCAAAAGAAACAAGAACAACAACGACGACGACGACGACAACAACAACAACAAAGACAACAAAGCTGCAAACACCAAATTAAAATAGTCTATGTGACTAAACAGAAAATTCTTAAAAGGAGAAGTTTAAATGGCTATGAAATGGTTGAAAGGACTTCAATATTCTAGCAGGGTTAAATGGCATTCTAAACTTTCTAAAAAGTGAGAACCCTCTACTTTAGAAGCCTTATAAAGTACATATATAAACATTCAAAAAAGAGTTCAAAAGGAGTTAGTCTATTACAAGAAAACCACAACTCCTACTATGCACTAGAGGATATAAAATAAAAAAGTTCAGTCCCACGTGTTAGTTATTTCTTTTGGAATTGATGGCCAGTGACATTCTAAAGAAAGTACCAGTGCTCCTTATCAGAGAATCTTCTTTTGTAGTTGGCAATGATCAACATAGAGGTATACCACTGGCCAATGAGCAGAGAATAAAAATCTTCAGAATGTTCAGTTATAAAAATAATATATTATTATATATAACATAGACATAAAAACAATAAATGTAAAAATATATAAGAAATAGTTTACCTTAAACTATAACATAGATTATAACTAGAGTGGTGCCTATCCCTAAAGCTGTTTCCTGTCTGTGGAATATGTCCCCATAATTTGACTATCTTGTTTGGCCTTATGGAGAGAACTGCCTAGAGACTTGAAGCTCCAGGGTAGGGGAATACCTAGGTGGGGCCTCCACTCTCTCAGAGATTGGGGGAGGAGAGACCAGGAGGAGTGGCAGCTATTGAGTTGTAAAGTGAATAATGAAACAACAACAACAGCAGCAACAACAACAAAAGCAAAAGAACAAACAAGCAAAAAAATATAAAACAAAAGATTTCATATATCCCCATTCAGAATGATGCTCATCTAAAAGAAAATTAACATAAATGCTGGTATAGATATGGGGAATGGGGAACCTCTACACATTGTTGGACGAAGTAGAAACTAAACAATCACTTTTAAAGTCGTTCAGGGCTTTCTCAAAATAAACCAACAAAAATTAGAAGCAGACCTACATTATGGTCTACAAGTGCCATGCCTGATAGTTTATCCAAAGGATTCCTCACACTACTACAAAACTATTTCCTAAAATCTATATGTTTCTTCTCTAGGACATGGGCTCATGCTAGAAACCAACCAACAGATGAATGCATAATGAAAATGTACTGTCTACGCACATGGTGTTTCATTACACTGAACTAGAAATAATTATACTGTGTGAGATATGCCAGATCCGGTAAGACGATCATTGTCTGCATTTTCTCATAAGTGTATGAAGTTTTGAGTCTACTCATTTTGCTTATTTAACCTACAGACCCACAGATATCAGGGAATCAGGAAGGAGGCTGTGTGTTGGGGGGATAGCTTAAGAGAGAATGGGAAACTAAAACATGGGTGAAAAGCAAATAAGGAGGAGATGTCAAGCATAGAAGGGTGTAGAATGGAAAGAAGAGAGTTTACCAAAAGTATAAGAAAAGCCATATTGAAGCTTTCTAGTGTACAGCTCAATATAAAATATAAATGAGGAGAAAAAAAAACCAATCAAACTAGAGTATCAATCAAACATGCATGTGAGCCATTTGAGTGATGCTACAAACAGCTATTGGATGCCGCAGTCCACAAGTGTTCATCAAGAGCTGCCCGCAAACCTGATTGATTGCATTCACCAGATGTTCTTGAGAAAGTTGTACAAGACATTTTGCCCACCTTTCTTTCAAATTCCTTTCAGCTCAGAGTGCACTGTTTTTGTAATTAAGGTTTCTCAAGGCATTTCTTTTTGAAAAGGTTAACATCAACATGACACATCCTAGAAACAGCAAAAACAATTTCCAACCTCACTCTTTCATTTCAACACACTGCACAAAGTATCACTCTTTCCTGAAACTTTCAGTATACGAAAGAAGCAAAGTGTTCAAATACCAAACTGCTAAAATATTCTTGATTTCTGTGAAAGAGGGCTAAGAAAACGTTTTTTTTTTTTTTTCAGGAAAATTCTGAAAAGGAGAACATGGTAGTGATGATCACTAGGGGATAAAAATTTTTATAAAAAGTGCCATGAGACATAGAGACTGTATTCTTGACCAGTAATTTCAGACTGTAAGAGTAATGTTATTCTTTAAGGCAACAATGAAATGTTAGGTCTGTCATAAATATCTGTTTCATGAGAATTCATCTCCATAATAAGGTACTGGTGCCTCTTTGCATCCATTTAATTTCTTTCAGCAAAATCATGAATAACTTACTTTCTAATGAAAATAACAACAACAAAAACAAAAATGTATGAGTCATTTTGTAGCTCACATTTAAGAGCAAACCCAGACCTAGAATTCTCAGAATACATTATCTTCTGATAGTATTAGATCAGAGAGAAATATTTGTGGAAGGCTGTGGTTGAAGGATGATCAGGATAAGATATAACCTAAGTATGAAAGGATTCTCTAAAATAATGGTTTATGAAAGTAGTGAGCAAATTATTGCCTAAATATGACTATTTCTTTATGAAATATTAAAATTACAAATTATGTCCTTAAGTATACAGTCATGAGAGGTATCGCCGAGGTCAGAGTTATTTACACATATATATGTGTGTGAGTGTGTGTGTGTGTGGGTGTGTGTGTGTGGGTGTGTGTGTGAGTGTGTGTGTGTGTGTGTGAGTGTGTGTGTGGGTGGGTGTGGGTGTGTGTGTGTGTGTGAGTGTGTGTGTGTGTGTGTGTGTGTGTGAGTGTGTGGGTGTGAGTGTGTGTGTGTGTGTGTGTGGGTGTGTGTGTGTGAGTGTGTGTGTGGGTGTGTGTGTGGGTGTGGGTGTGTGTGTGAGTGTGGGTGTGTGTGTGTGTGTGTGTGTGTGTGTACATGTATATTTTCACATTCAAGGTGTCCTTGAGTTAGACCAATGTGAGAATCATTTATTTATTAAATTAATATGAATTAGCTGTGCATCAGAAAATGTACTAAACCTTGATATATATTCCAAGCAGTACACGTGTTGTACTTTCCTCTCTAAATAGCTACAATATACTGTTAAAGCTAAGCATTAATGCCATAAGCCTTAAAACATCATTTTTAGTTGTGATTGCTATTATGGAAGACAACAATGAAAAACCCAGCTTTGTACGTTGTATATTGTAGAAGGCAAACATCTCTTTTGACTTACAACATTCACCTTTCTTCAGAAACATGTGATAATACATACACTCCTTGATGAGCTTTCACATGATAATGGAACATCATTATCTTCTTATAAATCAATTTCTATTTCTCTACTGCATACTGGGATAATATCTGATTTAAATATACTTTTACTACATCATACTGAACTTATTTCAGATATTTAAGTACAATTATGCTTTTTTTTCTGTCTTAGTCAACATTTAAAAAAAAAAGAAAAGAAACAAACAAAAAAAAAAACAAAAAAAAAAAAAACAAAAGAAAAGAAAGAAATCCATGACTCATAACTGGCCATTTTACCATTTTCAGTATTAGACTAAGTCTATGTTTTAAGACTCAAAGCTGTAACTTTCAAAACATGACTAAATCTTTGGTTTCCAAAAGTTTCTAGTTTGATCTCATCCTGGTTTATATATGATATGTCTTGTTGACTATATTAATATTCCTATTCTCAGATTTTGAGTCTGACATTGCATATTTTAAGAATGATCTTTGATTGTAACTTATTTTCTGATTTCCACAAGGGGGAATAAAAAGTAAGGACCACGCGAAGGCTTCAGCTGTATACCCATATGATTTAGTATCCTAATCTCCTGTCAGCAATCTGTAGAAATAATTGTATACTATCCAGGACAATATGATTAGAATTGGGCCATTTGCACTATAGTGTATCAGAGAATGCTTACTAAACCCCATATATAAAAGTATGATCCTAACTGGAATATGAAAGACTTGTCTAAATTAGTGCTAATAGCTATTGTTATAGCTCATGATCATTCTTTGTGTTCTGATTGCATGCCTGTAACAATATTAATCACACTAGACTGAAATAAGTATTTGCATATCTGTATGCCTCCAAGATTCATAGGATATACTCATCAGGACAAAACAGATTAGAATGTGAAGATTCCTGTATCTGTTCAGGCTTTGGTATTCTCTCAGTATCAAATAAACTTGTTATAAACTTCTTCCCTTAACTAAACTGCTAGTTTCCCAACTCACATAATGTGTAGGTGTTAGAAATTGTTCATTTGCATCAAGGAAATAAAGCCCAATTGAAAAATAATTAGCCAATTAAATTTGCTAATTTTTTTGGTTTAATTTAAATGTAGACAGACTAAATAACTGAAGTTTGGCTATGAAGTGTTGATTCTTAAAAATAAATTCACAAATTTACTCTGTGTATAAAAAGAAAAATGTTTCTTTTCAAGTTTTAAAATATACTGAATGCAGCAAGCTAATAAAGTATGTTTATCTTTGAATTCTGGAACAGATAATAAATGTTATTAGTCAAATCATTTGGCCAGTCTACAATGTAAAAATGCAATTTCTGTTAATAAATCCTTGATACTTTTCAAATCTCTCTCTAAGAAATTTAAAATCATGATTTTTATGACATTGTAGGCAAGTCAAAAGACTGAAGCTGTACACTGAAAATTAGTTTTAAGCCATCCAACACAATATAATCATACACAGTGAAAGTTGAGCTCTTGGTATTTTCCAATCACAAGATTCCATTTATATTAGTACATGAAGTTATAGGAATGTGCATTTGAATTTTTTTTCTGAGACAGCTTTTCTCTGTGTAGCCCTGGCTGTCCTGGAACTCACTCTGTAGAACAGGCTGGCCTTGAACTCAGAAATCCACCTGTCTCTGCCTCCCTTTGCTGGGATTAAAGGCGTGTGCCAACACTGCTTGGCACAATTTAATTTTTGATGAATGGTAAAATATATGTTTTCCATTTTCTTTCCCGGCAATATTAGAAGTATTTCATTCCGGCCCACCTGAGGTAGGATATGGAATGGGTCAATGGGCTGGGAAAGCATCTTCCTGGAAACAGGAAGTTACATTCTTCCTCTAGCTAAATACCAAGTGCACAGCTACCCAGTCCTGTCGCCCTTTACAAGGAGAGAATCATTGTGTGTAACTTAGTGCTTCCAGCTTGTTCTCTGGACTAATGTTTGAGTCATTATCTAGAGTGCTGCTTTGCTCTCAGCCCTGACGATAGAAGAGGCAATGATGCACCTTTGCAACAAAACAACAGGGTCCTCTGCTGTAAAATAGGCAATTCAGAGAAGACAGATGAAAAGAGCCTAGCATGAGAACCAGGGTATTTGAAGCAGAGAGACATTTGCAGAGAAGGGTCACTTTGAGGATAACTTGTTATTCTCCAATCTGTGAATCCTCTATTCTTATTCCACTCAATTTTTGATGCTACTACAACGCTGTTTTGTATCACAGTGGCTCGTTCATATAATTTTTGTATCAGGCATCGCAATGCCTCTGGTGTTGCCCTGTCTGCTCAACATTGTTTTCCTTATTCACCGTCAAAATTTAGACTGGTTATTTTATTCTGTTTCCTTTTTTGGAATTTTGATAGGAATTGAATTGAATCTTTAAGTGGACTTCAGTAATACAGCCATTTTCAATATATACTCTTAGCCTACTAATATGGGAGGTCTTTCTATTTTTTAGTTCATTTATTCTTTCTTTGTTCCCTTTTATTTTACATTTTAAAGTTTATTTTAGTCTTATTTATGTGTATTTATTCTTACATGTATGTATAATACCCAAGAAGGCCTGAAAGGGCATCAGAACCCCTATGTAAACACATATATACACACACACACAAACACACACACAAACACACACACAAAGCTAAAGCTACAGTTGGTTATGAGTTGTACAGTAAAGTGGCTGCTGGAAATCTAACTCTACGCCTCAGTAAGAGCAACTAGTGCTCTTAATTGCTGAGCTATCTCCAGCCCTCCTTCTGTGTTTTAAAGTTATCATTGTAGAAGTCTCTTCACTTCATTGATTCAGTTTATATTTAGATTGATTTTATGTACTTGCTTGATTTTGAAGCTGTTATGAGTTGGCTCATTTTTCAGAGTTCTTATTCAAAATAGCAAAATGAAATTATGGATGGAACTGGAGACTATCATGTTAAGTGAAATATGCCAGTCTTAGAAATATTTCGTTTTCTCTCAAACACAGAATATGGAACTAAAGAGAGAGAGAGAGAAACACTCTCCAGAATAAAAAACAGTGGGAAAGAAAAAAAGGAAAATAGAGGAAATGGGTAAATATGATTACGTTATATACATGCATGAAACATAATAAATCCCATACTTATACAATTAAATAACTCAATAATTTTTTAAAATTAAAAATGTAAAAGTGCCCATCAACAGACACAAATACCAAAATAACTGCTGCAGATTCATCTGTTGATGAAAACTTTGGATAATGAGTTATTCTCAGGTCATGAATCCCTCAAGTCCTTGTCAAAATATTGTACATAACTCTCCAACAGAAATCACTAGCACATACTCTTGTTCATAAGAGTCCATTCCATGTGCTCCTATTTTGGGACTGGAAGTACAAATGATGCTCTGGTATATTTTCATTTAAAAAAGAAATGAGAAGATCATATGTACCTCTGAGCAATTAGTGGGAGAATTCCTCTCATCTTCCATCAGAAACGTTTTCACTTGAGAGTACGTGGAGGTTACTAAAATAAATTCACAACCACTAAAAGCACAGAGAGTGAATGAAGGTAAGGTGCCACAGTCCCAATTAGAACAGCGACAACACAACCTGTAAACCTGAGCCTCAGATGGCAAGATGGAAGGAGAAACAGTGAAACTGCAGCAAACTGCTGCAGTGCATGGCAGAGGAACTGCTCAAGGAAATCTCAACAATATGGTTGTCTAAACAAGACCTGGGAAATGATTACACCATGCCAATTTGGATGGAATAAATTTCACCTGATCTCACACCTAAAAAAAAAAAAAAAGCTACAGGTGCTATATGGCTATAAGAGAATCAGCTTTCTCTGAGGACGAGATCATGGTAGGTTTTCTTTTTTCTTTCTTTTTTTTTTGTTCTCTTTTTCTTTTTTTTATGAGATATTTTCTTTATTTATATGTCATATGATTGATTTCTCCTTTCACAGTTTCCCCTCCAAAACAAAAACAAAAACAACAAGAAGAAACCCGTTGCCTCCCCCTCCCCCTGCTCATCACCCCACCTTCTCCCACTTATTGGCCCTGGCATTCCCCTACACTGGGGCACAGAACCTTCACAGGGCCAAGGGTCTCTCCTCCCATTGGTGACTGACTTTGCAATCCTCTACTATATACATGCTGCCAGAGCAATCAGTCTCACCATGTGTACTCCTTGGTTGATGGTTGAGTCCCTGGAAGCTCTGAGGGTACTAGTTAGTTCATATTGTTGTTTGTCCTAAGAGGCTGCAAACCCTTCAGTTCCTTTGGTCCTTTCACTAACTCCTTCATTGGGGACCCTGTACTCAGTTCAATGGATGGCTGTGAGCCTCTACTTCCTTATTAGTCAGGTACTGTCAGAGCCTCTCAGGAGACAGCTGTATTAGGCTGGATGGTCCTTCCTGCAGTCTCTGCTCTGTAGTTAGTCTCTGCAACTCCTTCTGTGGGTATTTGGTTCCCCCTTTTAAGAAGGAATGAAATGTCCACGTTTTGATCTTCCTTCTTCTTGAGTTTATTGTGGTTTGTGGGTTGTTCTTTGTGTATTCCGAACTTCTGGGCTAATAACCACTTATCGAAGAATGCATACCATATGTGTTCTTTTGTGATTGGGTTACCTCACTCAGGATGATATTCTCCAGATCCATCCATTTCCCTAAGAATTTCATAAATTCATTGTTTATTATAGCTGAGTAGTTCTCCACTGTGTAGATGTACCACAATGTCTGTATCCATTCCTCTGTTGAGGGACATCTGGGTTGTTTCCAGTTTCTGGCTATTATAAATAAGGCTGCTATGAACATGGTGGAGCATGTGTCTTTATTATATGTTGGAACATCTTCTGGGTATATGCCAAGGAGTGGTATAGCTGTGTCCTCTGGTAGAACTATGTCCAATTTCCAGAGGAACTGCCAAACTAATTTCCAGAGTGGTTGTACCAGTTTGCAATCCCACCAGCAATGAAGGAGTGTTCCTCTTTCGTCACAATCTCTCCAGCATCTGCTGTCACCTGAGTTTTTTATCCTAGCCATTCCGACTGGTGTGAGGTGGAATCTCAAGGTTGTTTTGATTTGCATTTCCCTGATGGTTAAGGAGATTGAACATTTCTTTAGGTTCTTCTCAGCTGTTCGGTGTTCATCAGTTTGGTGTTCATTGAGAATTATTTGTTCAGCTCTGTATTCCATTTTTCAATAGGGTTATTTGGTTCTCTGGAGTCTAACTTCTTGAGTTCTTTGTATACATTGGATATTAGCCCTCTATCAGATATAGGATTGGTAACAATCTTTTCACAATTTGTTGGTTGCCATTTTGTCCTATTGACAGTGTCTTTTGCCTTACAGAAGCTTTGCAACTTTATGAGGTCCCATTTTTCAGTTCTTGATCTTAAAGCACAAGCTATTGGGGCTCTGTTAAGGGAATTTTGCCTATGCCTATTTGCTCGAGGCTCTTTACCACTTTCTTTTCTATTAGTTTCAGTGTATCTGTTTTGATGTGTAGGTCCCTGATCCACTTGGGCTTGAGCTTTGTACAAGGAGATAGGAATGGATAGATTTGCTTTCTTCTACATGCTAAACACCAGTTGAGCCAGCACCATTTGTTGAAAATGCTGTCTTTTTTCCACTGCATGGTTTTACCTCCTTTGTCAAAGATCAATTGACCATAGGTGTGTGGGTTCATTTCTGGGTCTTCAATTCTGTTCCATTGATCCACCCGCCTGTCACTGTACCAATACCATGTGACTTTTATCACAATTGCTCCTTAGTATAGTTTAAGGTCCGGGATTGTGATTCCACCAGCGGTTCCTTTATTGTTCAGAATAGTTTTGGCTATCCTCGGTTTTTTGTTGTTCCAGATGAATTTGCAAATTGTTCTTTCTAAGTCTGTGAAGAATTGAGTTGGAATTTTGGTGGGGATTGCATTGAATCTGTAGATTGCCTTCGGTAAGATGACCATTTTTACTATATTAATCCTGCCAATCCACGAGCATGGGAGATCTTTCCATCTTCTGAGATCTTCAATTTCCTTCTTCAGAGACTTGAAGTTCTTGTCAAACAGATCCTTTACTTGCTTAGTTAGAGTTAAACCAAGGTATTTTATATTGTTTGTAACTATTGTGAAGGGTATTGTTTTCCTAATTTCTTTCTCCACCTGTTTATCCTCTGTGTAGAGGAAGGCCTCTAATTTGCTTGAGTTAATTTTATATCCAGGTACTTCGCTGAAGTTGTTTATCAGGTTTAGGAGCTCTCTGGTGGAATTTTTGGGGTCACTTAAGTATAGTATCATATCATCAGCAAATCGTGATAATTTGACTTCTTCCTTTCCTATTCATATCCCTTTGATCTCCTTTTGTTGTCTTATTGCTCTGGCTAGGACTTCAAGGGAAGGGAATAGGTACTTGAACAGGTAGGGAGAGAGTGGGCAGCCTTGTCTAGTTCCTGATTTAAGTGGAATTGCTTCAAGTTTCTCTCCATTTAGTTTGATGTTGGCTACTGGTTTTCTGTATATTGCTTTTATTATGTTTAAGTATGGGCCTTGAATTCCTGATCTTTCCAAGGCTTTTATCATGAAGGGATGTTGGATTTTATCAAATGCTGTCTCAGCATCTAAACAGATGATCATATGGTTGTTTTCTTTGAGCTTGTTTATATAGTGAATTACGTTGATGTATTTCTGTATACTGAACCATCCCTGCATCTCTGGCATGAAGCCTACTTGATCATGGTGGATGATCATTTTGATGTGTTCTTTGATTCGGTTTACAAGAATTTTATTGAGTATTTTTGCATCGATATTCATAAGGGAAATTGCTCTGAAGTTTTCTTTCTTCGTTAGGTCTTTGTGTGGTTTAGTTATAAGAGTAATTGTGGCTTCATAGAATGAATTGGGTAGAGTAACTTCTGTTTCTATTTTGTTGAATAGTTTGAGGAGTATTGATATTAGGTCTTTGAAGTTTTGATAAAACTCTGCACTAAATCCATCTGGTCCTGGGCTTTTTTGGTTGGGAGACTATTAATGACTGTTTTTTATTTCATTAGCAGATATGAGGCTGTTTAGATCATTGATCTGATCTTGATTTAACTTTGGTACGTGGTATCTGTGTAGAAAATTGTCCATTTCATCCAGATTTTCCAGTTTTGTTGAGTATAGGCTTTTGTAGTAGGATCTCATGATATTTTGGATTTCCTCAGTCTCTGTTGTTATGTCTCCCCTTTCATTTTTCATTTTGTTAATTAGGATACTGTCTCTGTGCCCTCTAGTTACTCTGGCTAAGGGTTTATCTATTTTGTTGATTTTCTCAAAGAACCAGCTCCTGGTTTGGTTGATTCTTTGTATAGTTCTTCTTTTTGTTTCTATTTGGTTGATTTCAGCCCTGAGTTTGATTATTTCCTGCCTTTGACTCCTCTTTGGTGAATTAGCTTCTTTTTGTTCTAGTGCTTTCAGGTGTACTGTCAAATTGCTGGTGTATGCTCTCTCCAGTTTCTTTTTGGAGGCACTTAAGGCTATGAGTTTTCTTCTTAGGACTGCTTTCATTGTGTCCCATAAGTTTGGTTATGTTGTGTCTTCATTTTCATTAAACTCTAGAAAGTCTTTAATTTCTTTCTTTATTTCTTCCTTGACCAAGTTATCATTGAGTAGAATATTGTTAAGCTTCCACATGTATGTGGGCATTCTATTGTTTATGTTGTTATTGAGGAGCAGCCTTAGTCCATGGTGACCTGATAGGAGACAAAGAATTATTTCAGTCTTCTTGTATCTGTTGAGGCCTGATTTGTGACCAATTATATGGTCAATTTCGGAGAAAGTACATGGTAGGTGTTTCAGTCCCATGTGTTCAGCTCTAAATATATATATCCAATTGTGCAAACACTAAGTAGATTCAGTAGATTATAAATCTATCATCTCTAAAATAATTAATCTATCACCTATCTTCTCTATCTATCTATCTATCTATCTATCTATCTATCTATCTATCTATCTATCCATCTATGTATTTATCATCTATATATCATCTATCAACCTGATATATATGCCAGATTTGGGTTAATTGACTTTTCTCTCAGTTAAATGGATAAGAGAACTCAGTGATTAAAGAGAAAGCAATAAAACTTTTACCACAAAAACATCATGATTGTGATAGTTGTCTGCCTACTTTGTGTTCCATCCAATTCTCCAACCTTTTTGACCATAAAAAAATATGATAGATATCTCAACATGATATGAAAATTCAGGGTTTGTTATGACACATGTAGGATAAAGAGGCTACCAATACATTGACTGGTAACTTGGAAATTGTTGATATGAGTCGATTAAAGTATTAAATTTAATCCTAAATTATAGGGTTAAAATAATAAAATCTCTCTGAATTTAGGACCACTCTACTCTATATAGTAATTTCCATGCCAGTCTGGACCCTTTATTGAGGCCATGTCAGAAACAATCAAAAAAATCAAGTTATAATTTAAAATTCCAATAATCATCTGTCTTTATTGGGTTTTCTTTTTAAGTTTTAAATATTTTCTTATCAGAATGACATATTTTAATACATTGTTTAATGTCAACACTATTTATTTTACCAATTCTTAACTAATGCTATCTCATGTCCAACAGGAAATCCTTGGTCCATCTCTCATATTCTTCCTGATTCCCTTTTTTCTATATTCTGTGAGCCTTAAGAGTCATGATCTATCTGTCCCATTTAGGATTAAACACTCCATTTTTACATATTCTGAACACTCTAGACAGTTGCTGGCTTTCGCTACTGACATTTTTATAACTAATTTTCAAAAATATGATCCATATGAACCATGTAAAAGTATTCCTCAACTGTTAATCAAAGTAGCAGAATGAGGACCAAGATTTTCTGCTTTTTCTCTCTCAAACCTCAAATGGGTTTTAGAACTTTCTACAATACAGAAGTGGATGCTCACAGCCATCCATTGAGCTGAGCACAGGGTCCCCAATGAACGAGCTAGAGAAAGGACCCATGGAGCTGAAAGGGTTTGCAGCCCCATAGGAGGAACAACAATATGAAATAACCAGTACCCCCAGAGCTCCCATGGACTAAACCACCAACAAAAGAGTACATATGGAGGGACCCATGACTCCAGCTGCACATGTAGCCTTGTCAGTCATCAGTGGGAGGAGAGCCCTTGGTCCTGTGAAGGCTCTATGCCCCAGTGTAGGGGAATGCCAGGGCCAGGAAGTGGGAGAGGGTGGGTTGGTGAGCTGGGGGAGGGAAAGGAAATAGGGTTTTTTTTGGAGGAGAAACCAGGAAAAGGGAGAACATTTGAAATGTAAATAATGAAAATATCTAATAAAAAATTCTAAAAAAAATTAAGACAATTTGTTGTAGGAAATCAAGAAATCAGTTAGATAGTATACTTGAGTAGGTCTGGAGTATAAAAGTATAAATTCTACAAATTTTTAATGTATATATTCAAGTATGTATATGTCTAGGTCTGTCTAGGTCTACAATGTATATGTATATGTGTGTGTGTATTGGATATATAATACATTCTCTTCGAAATGAAGTATAACTAGGTGATAGATTTCTGGAAATGTAATTTCAAAAATTCCATAAGTTGAATCTTTACATCTAGAAATGCAAATAACTGACAATATTCTGTATAAACTCACAGAAGAATTTATATAAAAGACCTATAGAAATACATCTCAAAAGCTAACTAGAAGCTAAAACAGAGTGGAGGTGTACATCCAAGTGAGAACAGTTGTCTAGAGAGATAGTTGGTCAATCCACAGTAGTATCAACAAAATATTCTTTGAGGAGAAAACTGTAGACATTAAAAAATGAACTGTTTCAGAAAAAATATATTGAACAATAGCAGCAGTTAGAGAAATGTCAAAGGAGAGCTATGATTATTTATTCTCCCCAATACAATAAAGTTTAGTACTTATTGTGTAGAAATATTGTATATATCATGCTGGCCCCTTGGGATTTAGAGAAATAATTTTCAATTCTTACCATTCATTATGGCCTGAGTAGTGAATAAAAAATATAAAATAAAATTTTAGAAAAAAATTAGAAAATATTTTTTCAATTTGCAGACTGTCAAATTTCTTGAGCACTAAAAAAATTGTAAAAACTTTATGATAAACATGAATCAGAAACACCAAACTGTAAAAAAATTAAGTTCTGTATTTTTTAAGTGGAGCATGAAAATCTGGTATGGTGGTACATGCTTAAAATGACAATCATCTCAAGTTGTGGTGAAGATTTTAAGTTCAACAAGTAGAGTTACATGATAGTCCAGGCTATTCGACTTTGTCTTAATAAAAACAAACAACAAAACACAAAAACAAAAAAATGAGCATAATATGAAAGCTGCAGAAGAAAAGCCATAGAGAGGGATAAGACATACTGATTGATGTGTCTTTTGCTCTTACAAACTTACAATGATATAAGTTTTTTATACACATCAAACTCAACTTGTATGTTAATATAAGCTTTACAGGCACCCAAACACACAATTAATATTTTCATTGCAAGATTAAAAGAAGACAAGTTAATTTGCAATTAATAGGAAGAGGACTTAATGATTCACTTCAGAAAGGAGGCCAGCCAAACTGACAATAACACACAAATGCAGTCAACTTCGATAGCTGCCAGGAAAATGCAGTTTTTAGCCAACCAAGAGATGACAAACATCAGAAAGACAAGGAAATATCCATTGTTGGCAAAGAAATGAAACAAACTGCAACTCTTCTAATTACCAGTGTGAGTAAAATCACTTTGGAAACCAATAATTTCAGATTGTATGAGTCTGCAATTTTTGGTCTTGGTACATGTCCAACAAAATGTGTTCATAAAGAGTTGGGATAGAATGTTAATAACGGCACTGTTAAGTAGATTCAAACCTATTCACACGACTCTTGGGAGTAAAATATATATATATATATTTCTTACTACTATTCAGCTTTAAGAAAGATTGAAAATGATGCAGAATGGCAATATTGGCATCCACACTTTGTGCTAAGCCCACAAAATTCTTAAGGCTGAACCAAACACCAAAGATAACAAACTACCCCTAAGTTTGGACAGTCATTACCTTTGTGGGAAGCACTGGCTTGGAATTCAGTTAGTTCTTTCTGATTATTTTCTTTTTGCCCATGTACAGGTAGGAAGCCTATGGTGGACTGAAGTAAGAATATTTTTTCATGTCCCCTAATGGGAGTATATGCTAGTAAATTTTCTCCCACTGTGAGACAAATTTAATAATCTGTAAATGAGAACCTCTAAGGCAATTATAGGTGTTGTAACCAAGGTTTACTATGATAATACCCATATGTTAAATGTGGCTAGACAGTTTTTATGATTGTTTTGTTGGTATGGGTATTATCTAGTGGTTTACTTAGAGAAAAGTTTTAGTATAAATCTGTAGGTTAAATTATTAAATATTTAAGACTTGGTAATTATTGTTTTAAGGACTAGAACCAAATCGCAGGCTTATTTATTTTTCCTCTACCTACATATTATTGTGGAATGATCTTTCCTCACACATTCCCTGTAAGGGAATGGAGGTTGGCTAATTCACCAAATCAAGCACTACATAAGTATAGCTCTCTTATTAACATTGTTGTCTCCTAACACTAATATTTTTTTGTTTTGTTTTATTTTCTAGTTGTATTTTTATCTTCAACTTCTTCAGAAAACTTTCTTTAATAATGCTTTTGATAAATTTGTTACATTTTGTACCCCTGTCTCTGTAGCTCATGAATATTGAAAGAAAATGTTTTTGTTATGATTGCTTAAAGAATCATTTCCTTTTATAGGTAAACAATACCCAATCCAATTGATCTTACCCTGCCCAACAACATAGAGCCAGATCTATGTTGTTCCTACTACATAAGTACTTTCTAAAGCTCATGATCTGGGGTCTGTAAGGCAAGGCTCTACTTTATAGCTGAGTCTGCAGTTCTTAATGGTTTCTTTTACCATTAAGTTTACCATGAAATAAATTCCAAAAAGTACTAAGAACTTATTTATAAAGAAAATAAGGAGTAGAATTTTGGCATCCCAAAATGCTACAAAATTGTTGACTAGAGCTATCTTAAATTCTGAAAAAGGAGGGCTGAGCCGGCATAATTAGGAACAGGATGGATTGGTTTGGAAAATGAAAAAGGTACTACATCTCTGTTTGCTTGCAGGGAGATATACTTTCTAAGTACTTAAGGGTATCACAATCTTAGAGATGTTTGTAGGAATTTGAAGATCTTCTTTCACCTAGTCTATGTTCAACACACGCATGAAACCTCACAAAGTCATCTAGAATTGTATTTTTACATTTTTGTACCTCTAAAATTAACTGGTCATGAGGAAATCATCTTTGGGCCCAGTATTGGAGGACTGTTTTAGGATTCTTCTTAGAGTACAAAGGCTATGTACTTTATGTTTCATTTTTGTCTTCTCAAAATAAACTATGGTTGCTGACATTATCTAGGAAATCATCATTGGTATGATTTGATTCATTTCTGCATTCAAGTACATAGGAGAGTATTATAACAAATGGAGAAAGACCTCAGACAAATGCTGCTTGTCCCTCCACTCATTTTATGAAGGCTTACACAGTCTGGCATGGCTCGTGGCAGCAATCCATGCAGAGACAATCTTACTTTCATACACAGGACTGTATAAGTCCCTGAAGAGGTACAGAGCCTGACCAAGTTGGCAATATTAAATTCTGAAGCAGCCAAGGCCCTTGTATTTAGTAACAATTGAGCCTTTTCTCCAAGTTGCCACCCACATTTTTCTTTCTAACCACAGACTAGAACTCTGGTGTAAAGTAACAAGACACATTTTTTTTTTTAAATGAAAAAGAAAATTATTGACTGTGTTTCACTATAGATTCTCAATACCCTATGAAGGAAAATTTGCATTTTAGAAAGCAAAACACTCATGCCATTGCTCTTTTCTCCTGTTCAAGGTTCCTAGTTTTTAATGGTACTAAATATTTAGTTCTTTCAGATTGAGATCACAGAGAAGCCAACCAGTGAAATAGAGAGTGACTTACTTGATAATCATCTTATTTAAATCAGGTCTCCATACAAAATGTCACATACTGAGTAGATTAAACAACAGAACTTATTTTCGATACTTCTAGAGTTTTAAATTTTATTCTGAAGGTCTTAACAGCATCTGTTTCTGGTGAGACCATTCTTCAGGGCTTTCAGAGGGTTGTTGGCTTACTGTGCCTTTATGTGACCTTTTATCTCTGTTAAATGGCTCTCTGTTAGGAAGCCCTGATATTTCTTCTCTTTCTTATGAGGACAGTAAGTAGTCCTGTGGGATTATGGTACCCTTCTAATGACACCCTAGAATGTAACTTACCTCATTGAACATGCTATTTCAAACATAATCAAATGGAAACTTGGATGGAGTATTTGAATTCATTGTAATATAATTCAGTTTTTAAAAGTATTTACTTTGTCTTAAAAGTAGCATTAGAATAAAACGGGTGATTTCATATAGATTACATATGTTTAGATTTATAATGTATGGAATATATACAGGAAAATCAGTAGAAATTGAGAACAAGAATATCATTTTCCTCTTAAAAAAGCCTCAGGTATAAAATCAATTCATTCCCTAGTTTTGCTATGAACTGAACATTTTACATAAAAGCAAATTGTGACACCAAAACATTCTTAGAATTAATGTTTCCAGCTACAGATTGATAAAGTACTACAAATGGTCCCAAAGTCTTCTTTATCATTATTTAAACAGAAAACACAGAGATACAGATAAAATATTGGCATTTACTATTTTAATATTTCAGATGAAAAGGGCATAGTACCTGTTAAGTATATTTTAAAATTATACCCCTGGAAGTTTTCTTTCTCATAATCAACAATGTGATAGAGTAGTACAGAGCCAATCTGAATAAAAACACTTGTCCTATTCAGTGATGAAGTAAAGTTACAATATCACTTAGCACTTCAATTCTCTCTTATAACCAACTTGTTCTCTTTTACCTTATGATAATGTCCAGAAAACTCAAATTCCTATTTGCTAGCGAATGTCTGTGGTGCTAACATTCACTATTGCAGAAGGAAACAGAAGAAGGAGTGAGCAAGAAAAAGATTTTCACAATAGATGTATTCTCATATTTTGACTATATTTTTTTGAGCAACATGACTTTGGTTGTGGTAAATATTCCTGTATTTTGAGTGATGGGCAATATTAAACACAAATGAAGTTGTTCTTGCTATGAAATTCCAAATTAAAATTTGGAATAAAAGTTTATAGAACTTACTGAACTAAAATGCAGCTGGAAGATGGGACTTTTCAGTTCAAAAACCTGTGTTGAACAAAGTTTAGAATAAGTGGAACTGGAAATAAATAAATATCATTCTTAAACATTACTGATGAGTGATTGAACCAACACCCACAGTGGATATTGTCAGGCCCGCACACAATATCATGATAAATTTACACCAAATTGCATCTTTTTAATAAACATTAGTACAGTCTCTGCTCTAGCAGGCACACTCACAGACAAAAACCAATTTAGGCTACAATTAGCTGAGTTATGAAATTGATTCCCCCATGATTTTGGTGGCGGCTACTAGAAGTGAAAAATAATAATTTTGGTTCCACCTCAAAAGCAGTAAATGGAAGAAAATAATGTTGGTGCAGATGTCTCCTTGTTTCAACTCTTCTATTTCCCATCCAGAGTCTTATTGTTGTGCTCTTCCTCTGTCAGTTTTGTTGTCTATTTCAATTATGTTGACTTTTAAATAACCCATAATTTTACCAATTGAGAAAGAACCATGCTATGAGTTATTATGTAACCATTCCCATTGCTTTAATATTTTGCATATTTCAATTCACTTTTTAGAATCACAATTATTTTTGCAAATCTATGAACAAAAAACAGTTCCAGATTTCAGATATGGAAAGAATTTCACAATGAAGAAAACTATAGTACGCTATTTTCTTCAAACTTATTAACTCAAAGGCCGCTCTTAAGTTGACACTTGCTGTATCTATAATTTTCCTCTAAAATTTGAGCAAATTTCATAATCTTTTACTCATATCACTCTGACTTGCTTCTAAATATCTACTTAGCATCAGCTATCTGATCTTACATTATTATTTATACATGTTCATTTTTTAACTACCCACAGAGCTAGGCTCTATTCCATAATACATTAGGCATGGAAATTTATCTAGTTTGGTTATTGCTAGCTTTTAAAAATGAGTTAATTGCTGGGCAGTGGTACCTTTAATCCTAGCACTTGGGAGGCACAGGCAGGTGGATTTCTGAGTTCGAGGCCAGCCTGGTGTTCAAAGTGAGTTCCAGGATAGCCAGGACTACACAGAAAAACCCTGTCTTGAAAAACAAAAAAACAAGCAAACAAAAAACAACAACAACAAAACCCAAAAACAGTTAATTTTCTTCAACCAATGAAGGGATAAATACATTGTTTTACACACACACACACACACACACACACACCGATTACACAGCTATAAAGAGTAATGAAGTTTATAGTAAATATATGGAATTAAAGATACTATACTGTACACATTAGCCAAGACCCAGAAATAGAAATATAGCATGCTCTCTCTAATCTGTAATTTCTAGCTCCATGTATGACCTGGAGTAAGTTCAGAAGCTAGGAAAATAAAAAGGGGGACCATGGCGGGCAATTGAAAAAGAAATAATGGTGTTAAAGTAATTTTAAGAGAAGTGTGGAAAACTTGCAGAATGAACTAGGAGGGTTAAGTAGGTTGACAAAAGAGGAAAGGAAGAGGAAACTGTAAAATAACAATAAGGGTATCTGAAAAAAGTTACTTAGAATCAAATACTTATCTGCTTATCTAAAATTACAAATGATGCATATACGTTTTGCATATACATTAACATGTTATGTATAAGAATGTGTATGTAATAAATAATGAGAAGTCATGAAATTGAAAGAGAGGAAGGTATTTGTAAGATGTAGAGGGAAAAAAGGAATGGGGAAATGTTGTAAATATATCATACTCTCACAATTAAAACAAAATGGAAATTGCATAAGAAACATTTACTGTTTAAATAATTTTTTATTCCAGCTGGACTGGGAATTTATCCTCCAAGAGTCACAGATTTTCTAATAACAATCCAATACCACCCAAGAGAAATTCTCTTGCAACTTATTGGCCGGAAGATTCCAAATTACTGCTAAAGCATCCTCGACTATTTCTAGTGCCCTAGATTATCTTCCAAAGTTTGAATATAACTCTCTATTGGTAAATACAACACACTGATATGGGTTTCAAATGCAGAACACAAATGATCTGGCCTAGAGATGACTTCAATATCATACCTCTAATGGCTAAATTTTATAATACTACAAGGTACCATGTTTCCAAAGGAGGGAGGCAACTAGTAGTTCTATGCAGAGATGATACCTATGAATTACAGCAATGACCAGCATGGCATGATATCCCTAAAAATGCAATAGGTACACTCATATCTTGGTGACAACAAACAGGTTTTAATTAGAGTAAAACGCCAATTAAGAGAAGGAAAATCATACTTAATGCTGGAAACCTAGCCAACTACCCAGGGCTAGTGAGATCATGGGTTTTAGAGTACAGTTTAAAACAATTGATATATTAAATTAGAATGATTTTAACTGCATTATAAATACTTATACTTGTACCCAAAAATAAGTATAGTTTTTACCCCTCAACAAAGAATCTCTGTTTGCAACAGATGGAGACCATTACAGAAAACCACAATCAATCAAAATTAAAGAACAAGTGATATATCATATGGTTCTCAGCCCAAAATGGTCCACATACACAACAATGCCTTCTCCTAAGGCTTAGGAAACATCCCAGAAAGATGGTATGAGCTGGAGAAACAGTGTGTCAGCTGAGAGGTTAAATGTTCTACAAATATCAGGGGATGTACTCCACCCTGTGAAGTTTCAGCAACGTGTCTGCATAACCAAGACTTGAGTAAGGAGCACAGAACAAAACATACTCAAGCCACAACCTTAGACAAAGAAATTCAGTTAGCTGATCATTGCTGATTAAAAGAGAAATGGTCTCCATTTTGTTATCTAATATAAAGTGGTCAGTCCTGGTATTATGTGCATTCAAGTAATTTTATACATATTGACATTGAGGAAGATTAACAAACAAATACACATATGTATAAACATACATACATACATACATACATACATACATACATAGTACATACATACATGCAATTAAAACAAAAAAATGGCAGAGGCCATTAAATTGAGAAAGTATTTTGGGGGTGGGAGTGATGATGCATGGAAAAGGTTGCAAGGTGGAATGGAAAGTTGTCTCTATTCAGGATGATGTTGAATCAAATTCTCAAAGGTTGAGCTGATGTGTTTTCTTTGCATGCACTTGTAGGGAGTTGGTCGAATTCATTTTAATTTTAAAAGATACGTAGTTATAATTGCAAAATCTTAAACATTCAATAAAACTCATTTAAGTTAATCATTTAATAGATATGTATACTTTTCATAAGTATGTCATGAGACTTCATTTTGCTATTTATAACTGGAGCCAAATTCCAGTCTTTCACGGGAGATAATTATGTCTCTTCCCACGGATTCTCACAGATCCTTTTGCTTCATGTCCTAATGTGCGTTGTTCTTAACACATTCTATGAAAATTAACACCAACCTCTTCCACAAAAAGGGCTTATAAAAACAATCTAGCTTTCAATACTGACTTATAAAGTGACTTATAACTGGATGATTTTGAAACTTATATAATACCTGTGAGCCTCCATTTCACAATTAGATACGAATGTTATTCACCATCAAAGCATATCAAAAAAAATTTAAAAAACTAAAAAATTAAAAAAAAAACAACCTTACAGAACTTAAACATTGGTTAGGGACTGCAAAAAGAAAAAAAAAGTTACTGGTACTCATTTTATCATCAGAAAATATTGAGATATCCTTAGTAAGAGCATTGTTAAGCTAGTTTCCATTGGTTTGTTTGTTTGTTTTGTTTTTGTTTTGTTTTAATTCTAGGTTCTTTAATGGTGACCTTTGCTTCTACTTCTGGAGAAATGCTTGGGTAAAGACAGGTCATTTTAATCCAGCTTAATCTGCAGGAGCTGTCAGTCAGTGTGCACATTGGTTCTTTTCTCTTCCTGTGTGTAGGATGGCAGTCTCTCAGATAAAGATGGTGATAGTTACTCAATCCTTTTTTTCCTTTGAACAAACTCAGCCTCTAGAACAGACTTGTAGAAAGTACCTCAGACTTCAAAATTTAGCTGATTATTGAGTTTATATGCAAGCTTTCTCCTTTGAGATCTCAATCTCTGTCTTAGACAAGGTTTGCATTCCTGTATAAAATATCACGACCAAGAAACAAGATGGAGAGGAAAGGGTTTATTGAGCTTACACTTCCATATTGCTGTTCATCAACAAAGGAAGTCAGGACAGGAACACACACAAAGCAGGAACTTGGAGGCAGGAGCTAATGCAGAGGTGATGGAGGGATGCTGCTTATTGGATTGCTTCCCCTGGCTTGCTCAGCTTGCTTTCTTATAGAACCCAGGACTACCCAGGATGGCACCAATCACAACTGACCCTCCCTCCCTTGATCACTAATTGAGAAAATGCCTTACAGCTGCATCTCATGGAAGCCTTTTTTCAAGGAGGCTCCTTTCTCTGTGATAACTTTAGCTTGTGTCAAGTTGACACACAAAACCAGCCAATACAATCTCTCAAGTCCCCAAATGCCTTGATTATTGTTATTATTTTATTTATATCCTAGCCATTGCTCTCCCTCTCTATCCCCTCTTCCACAGTTCCCCATCCCATTACTTCTATCCCATGCCTTGATTTTTGAAATTTTTTAGAAAAAAAATGTTTTAAAGGATGATTCCCCCTAATTCTTCCTGCCTTTTTTTCCCTAGTGGGAATAAAAGCTAACCCACCAGCTAGAAAAGGAAATTCTAAACATGGAAAATTTGAATAGGCAGTTTATTCAATAACTCAAAATGAACCCTTTAAAACATTATCATACCCCATATGATGTTGTAATTTGATAAATTTCCCACAGTATACTCACAGATTAGTGAAAATTTACTAGTTTTAACTTGAACTCAATAATGATTGCTAACAATTCTACTCAAATATTAAAATTTCCCATACAGGATTTGCTATTCTTGAGTTTTATTTTCCATTTGCTTTGAAATATTTTGCATTATGCAAAATCACATTGCAAAAGAGATTACTTTATTACATAAATAATGCCTGATAGTTTTAAGACAAATTGGACCAAATCCCTACAAGTGCATGCCGAAGAAAACACATCAGCTCTACCTTTTAAGAATTTTGTTCAAAGTCATCCTGTTTACAGACAAATTTCCATCCGTGCAGATTTGCCTGAACTGTTTTGTTTCCTTTCTACAGTTGGCTAACTATGAGGACCTCATTGTCAAACTCTATTTTCATGTGTATATGTAAAATTAATCAACAGACCTAGCGACTAGTAGGACTATGGTCCTTAGAGCCTGAGGTTAAACATCTGTCTGAAATGATGTTTCCTGAAAAGCTTTATATAATGGACAAAGGAGCTGAGAGTGGGCACTTAGTGTGGATGGGAGGGCAAGGGAGGCACTTGAGGGGAAGTGCTGTGTTTCAGGGAACTGACAGCCTCACCCTTCTATTCAAAGGTCACCACCTTAGACTCAAAAAGCTTTTAAAGCTTCATGCATCTGGGTTGCCTGACTGCCTTTAGCAGTAAGCACTTATGCCTATGATGCTTTGAGCATACTTCTCTTTCAAAGTTTATTTAATAAGGATAGGAGAATCCATCATTCAGGAATATCCATCTCATAGACCGTAACTCAAAGTTACTGAGTTTTGTAAAACTCTTTCCTTTGTTACCATCCCTCCTCCCCATTGAACTCATTAAGATCATTCAGGAAGGTCTTCAAAACCAGTCAGAGGTTTGCTTTTACATGAAAAAGGTTTTCCCTATTATTAGACAGAGTTTTGTGTTGTCTGTGCTAGCTAGCAGAATGATATAACCAAAGAACAGGATCTTGGGGTTTGATCCTGAGTTCTGCTCCTTCTTAACTATATGACAGAACCTATTTCCTTGCTAGATTCCCTACATCTTGTTATGTGCTTAGCAATATCTTAGGTTTGCAGAGTTTCTGGGGCCTGTGTCAAATCTGGAATCGGACAGAAAGACACTCTGAAATCAGACTCAAGAATTTTATATTTTTTTGTTACTATAGCGAAATTAAAATTCAAAACAAAATCACAACTTGATATTTGTATAGATTTCCTGAAAATATGCTAGCAATTTGTTATTGTAGAAAATAAATTTTAATAGCCCCAGAACATTTTGCCTTTATTTCTTGAATGGAAATATGATGAAATGATAACAAACCTATGATTAAGGCTACCTATTTAAGATATAAATGATTTAGAGATCTGTTCAAGGTACTGTGAGGTAAATAGATTCCTCCCTAAGTAGCAATTCTTTGGAAGTTACTTATATTCAGAAACGACTGAGTTGAATAACAAAGTTCTTGTTCAGAATGCTTGAAAGTAAAAAGACAATTAAGTTCTTATACAAGTTTCCTTATATCATTCTGGTAATAAACAATGAGAGTATTCAAATACAAAATGAACTGATATGAAGCATGTCCTTAGCAGACTTTCTACAGAAAATTAGTGGACTTCTAGCACAGTCTTGAAGATTAGCTATACTTCTTATCACCTATAGCCTGTTAGCTTGAGCAAAGGTATGTGGATGTGAATGTGTATATAATAAATATATATAATGTATATGTGTATGAATATATGTAATTAGTCTGTGCATGTGAATGTTAATATGATATATGTGTATATGTATACATGTTTAATATGTGTATATATATACATGTTTAATATATAATGATTCTCATATAATAAATGTATATATGTATATCCTAAAATATATATTGGTTCATGTTTAAATGAGAATTTGTTTTTAAGAAACAACCTTCTCAAAATGACTATGTGCTCAAAGGGTCAATGTGGAGAGGGTAATACACAGACTTTTCATTGGCTTGGTATTAAAGTAGCTGATTGGAAGCAGGGGACAGCCACAGTCAAGAATTATTATAGATTTCAAGAATACAAGTTAATTGTGTAGACAGATGCTTGTAGTTGGCAGAATAGTGCTCATATGAATACAGCCAGGTCTTATGAAGACCCTGTTTTCCATGGAATGTGAACGATGCAATTAAATATGACTTTGAAATGGTTAGATTAGCTTTGATTATCCAAGGAGCAAAATATAATGAACAGCATACTTAAAAGCAGAGAAGACAGGAAGAAAAGGTATCTGAAGGCTTACTTGCTGTCTGTGGTCTCTGAAGTCTAAAACTGCATGTAATAAATGAATTCTTGTTTGAGGAATACCAAAACAAATGCCATCGAACTTATAGTTTTAGTTTGTCTTCACCTCTGACCTACTGATTTGTTTGAGAATAAGATTCTTTTTAAGTCATTGATAATTTAAAATTGAATCCTGTGTCTTTTTTTTCTCTTCTTTTTATCAGATATTTTCTTTACTTACATTTCAAATGTTATCCCCTTTCCTGATTGACCCTTGGAAAACACCCTATCCCCTCCCACCTCATCCTGCTCACGAACCCACCCACTCCCACTTGAACATAAACTATATATTGATCAACACAAAGATATTTGTGTTTTTTGGATTAATAAATAAGTAAACAGCTTTTGAAAATATCACTAAGGCATCCATCCATAGAGATGCTGGTAAAGAAGAGTCCTACACCCATCCTTTAAATTCACATGCAGCCTCCATCCTTAGTAGACCATCTTTCTAACTACCAATATTGAAGCAGGTTTTCCAGGGCCCATTTGTTGGAATGTAAATACAGTATTATCAAATTATTTTCTTTAAAAGAAATAAGCTGATTCAAGTAACATCCATGATGTCTCTTCACACATAACATTCAATGTAGACAAATACCAATGCAATGGGGTTTAGATGAAATAATGATCTTAGAAAAAGGTGACAAACAGAAATTGACATAGAGTTTCATCTCTCATCTCCAGTCGTTAGATGAAACATTTGACCATTCTAAGTAATGAAGTGATTTTGAAGCATGCTATGATAGAAAATTTTTGCCACTGTGACATATTGGAAAATGACTTAAAGAGTGATAAGTTTTATTTTTTTGATAATGCTTTCAGAAGTTTAAATTTGCAGCTGTTGGCTTTGGTAATTCCAGGTCTCTGAAGTAGCAGCAGCTTGTTAAAGTGGGAAGCATGATACTCAGAGCACTTGCTGACATAAAGGTGCAGACACAAATAAAAAGAACATCCAAAACATGTCACCTGTGAACCAGGCTTCCAACCATACCTCACCTGGCAGTTCTGGCACCTCCTCAATGATTAGTAAAAGTCATCAAAAAAAGTTACCCATGTGTATTGGTGTCAGGGAAATGTGTGTGTGTGAATGACACTGCTTATGGAGGCTACAAGAAGATATTGGATCCCCTGGAGGTGAAACTATATGGCAGTAAACTGTGCTCAGTGTTTAGTGTGGATGCTGGGAACTGAAATCTGATTTGCTGAAAGAGGAATAAATGGTCCTAACCTCCAAGTCAAGTCTCTAGCGTCTAGACTGTACACGTGTGAACCCATATCCTATGATCCAGGAGTTTTATAAAGCCTACCTCTGCATTATGCTAGCATAGGTAAACAAACTTGCAATAATGAGCTTTTTCAGGGGACAGATCATATTCAAACCATGACACAGGCTAAATTCCTAATTCAGAAGCTTTAAGTAGCTTCTAGTTTAAGACTAATAAAGATCAAATTTTAGTTTGAACATTTATTTAATAGAATATCCTAGATATATTAAACAACTCCAGAATTTCTGTAGTTTTATTTATTCTTTTAAATACAAAGTTCAGAAGAGTTAATGTTGGTTATATGATCTCATTTCTATAGGGAATATATTCTATGTTTTTTGGTTTTGTTTTAATTATTTTATTTTTTCCATTTTAAGTGTTATCCCACTTCCCAGTCCCCCATCCCCTTTGCCTCTAAGAGTGTGCTCCCTCACCTACACTATCCACTTCTATCTTACTGTTCTAGCATCCCCCTTTGCTGGGGCAACAGGCCTCCACAGAACCAAGCACCTTCCCTCTCATTAATGCCAGATAAGGCAGTCTTTTGAAACAGACCTAGCAGGAGTCAAGGATAGACTCTAGCATACTCTATGGTTTGTGCTTTAGTCCCTGGGAGTTCTGAGGTATTCAGCTAGTCAATATTGTTGTTCTTTCTATGGGGTTGCAATTCCTTTCTGCTCCTTCAGTCTTTGCCCTAACTCTTCCACTGGTTCAGTCCAATGGTTGACTGTGAGTATCTGCATCACTCTTAGTCAGGTGCTGGCAGAGCCTCTCCGAGGACAGCTATACCAGGCTCCTGTCTTCAAGTGCTTCTTAGCATCAAAAATAGTGTCAGGGTTTGGTGTCTGTGGATGGGATAGATCCCAAGATGGGAAGGTCTCTGGATGGTCTTCCCTTTAGTCTCTGCTCCATTTTTTGATCCTGCATTTCCTTTAGACAGGAACAATTCTGGGTTAAAGATTTTGAGATGGATGGATGGTCTCTCAATTGGAGGCCATGTCAATCTACTAGAGGTAGTCTCTTCAGGTTCTATCTTCCCACTGTGGAGTATTTCGGCTAATGTCATTCCCTGGTGTGGGACTTTCTAGTGGTTCTCCAAGTTCCCCACCCCACACTGTTGCATCTGCCTATTCATTCTACTGGCCTTCTGGACTTCTTTCTTGTCTTTTATACCTGATATTGTTCCTCTTTTTTCCTTCCCCCTCTTCTCTCCCACCCAGATCCCTCTTGTCCCTCTGCCTCTGGTGTTTATTTTGTTCCCCCTTCTAAGTGAAATTGAAGCATCCACACTTTGGCCTTCTTCTGGTAAAGCTTCCTAACTTTTTTGGCAACACCGAAGCTTTAAAGGTGCCATGGAAAAAGGCATCACAAGAAATAATCTGTGCTGCAAAGCTGTGTTTCTGAGGTCAAATTTAAACATAATTAAATTTAGCAGTTTCGTGCATACAATTTGATGATGTTTAAAAGTTGTACAGTCATGTAACCCCTGCCACAGTATGACACAATACATTTCTAGCACACTAAAGAGTTCCATCATTCACCTTAGCAATCAACCTATGTTACCCTAGGCAACCACTGATCTGCTTTCTGTCAGCAAAGAGCAGTTCATTCTGTATAGAATTTCTTGTAAAAGGATTTACATGGTGTGTACTAGTTTGCATGTAGAGTCTACACAGGGTGGTGATTTTTAGATCCGTGCTTTAACCCATTAATGTCTTTTAATACTGTGTTTTATTTGTCCTTGTTTTTTAATTCTGTTAGGAATTAAAAGACAAGTTGTATCTTGTCCTTTGAATATGATGTTTGGCCCTTCATTACTCTGTGAAAGATGCTTGGTTCATTTCCAGTTTGAGATTGTCATGACCCATGACCATTTCTGTTAAGATCTTTGAGAGAACATGCTTTGATTTCTCTTTGAAAAATATGGGTGTAATAAATATGGGACATGTATGTTTGACTCTTCAAGGAACTGTCAACATGATTGTATGGATTTTCCATTCCCACTAAGTAACTTAGGAGTCTTGGTAATTCTCTCCAAAGTGGGATTCCATAACTTGTTTTGATTCCAGCTATTCTAGAATTATGCAGTGATCTTTTTTGATGATGTTTATCTCCTGTCTAAGATAATTATGCTATATGTCTTTTTAGGTGCATATATATCTTCTTTTATAAAGTGTTTCTTCAAATATTTTGTTTTCTGGCTTTGTCTTGTTGAGTTATAGAGCTCTATGTATAGAGTTAGAGGGGGAAAGTCATTTGTCAAATATTTATATTATGAAAATTTTCTTTCAGTCAGTGACTTGCCTTAAGATTCCCAAAAAGGAGTTCTGTGCCGAGCAGGAGATGCTTATTTAGATAAACTCAATATATTAGTTTTTGTCTTTTATGGCTTTTGCATTTTGCATTCTATCAAATATGTCACTGCCATCCTCAAAGTTACAAATTTTGCCCAATCATTTCCAAAGAAATTGGTATTGCTCTAGTTGACATATTTGTTTTCATTCTCTTGAGTTAAAGAGAACCTTTTTTTTTTTTTCCTTCTGGTGAGGATTAAAGTACAAATTTATTATTTTCAGCTTTGACTCCCTATGTTTTAAAATTCCTTTCCCCACTGAGTTACTTTGCAAACATTTTGAAATGTCAACATAGTTACTTATTTTATTCTATTATTTTTAATTTATCATTTTATTTGTTTACATTTCAAATGATATCCTCCTTCCCAGTTACCCCTCCACAACCCCCCATCCCATGCCCCCTCTTGCCCTCCCCTTTGCCACTAAGAAGGTGCACCACAAATACTTTTTACTATGTATTCTTAATTTTCAATATGTTCTACATATTTTTGTAACATTTCCTACTACACTGCCTTCTTTATTCTGATATAAGAGTGCATTGAAACAATATATAGCAAGCATTCCAACTTGGGTTTCATTTTTAAATCTGTTTCAGATATTTGACTTGTTACTTGTACTTTCATAATTTAAAACAATAAGATTATCAAAAATTTCTGCAAAATGAAATCAAGAAATTACAGTTGAAAACTCTGGATTCTGAAGACCAATGTTATGCTAATGAATATCATGAGAATGGATTTAAAAATACACAAACATGGTATATATTGCCATGTTTGTCTCTCTTAAGCTACCTAGGAAGTATTTGGTAATTTTTAATTTGGAAATCTTGCATATATTGGTATATTTTTCTATCAGTAGTATGGGAGACTGATGTTATTATAAATGGCACTGTTTTAAAGTTTTGTTAATTGATTTGCTAGTGTGTGAACATATAATTGATTTTCATGTTAAGCCTATATTTTATAGCCTTTGAAGATTCATTAACAAGTCTAGAAGCTTTGGCCCTTTTTATGTAGATGAAATTATCAATTGTAAAGATATTTTTACCATATTTTTGTGAAATCTCATATTAATAAATATCCTCTTTTTTGTTTACCTCCACTATGATGTTTTGTATAAATATGTTTCTTTAAATTTAAGAGCTTCCTTTATATGTTTAGATTGCTTAGTTGCCTCTCTACCCACTCTGTGCTTATTCTGTTAGTGTTGAAAAAAATAATTATATATGTATTACATTCATATAACCCATTTCTTTTTTATTATCTTTTCCCTTTTATTTCTTTCTCTACTTCTATTTTGGATATTCCATAATTTCATTTACTGTTAAGTAATTATTGAAATCTTAGAATGAAATGGGTTAATGTTTTTATTTTATTTGTTTCCATTATATTAATTTTTGTTATTTGATTGGAAAGGAAACAGGTGGTGATCCTATGTTTTTTCACAAATATATATATATATATATATATATATATATATAGTTATTTAATTAATAGTTACTAAAAAGAACCCAAACTATCAACATTTTTTGTAGAAGCGGTATTATTTTCTTCTAAAATGTTTATCATAGTTTTATGTAAAAATAAGCTTTTCTGAAATTGTTTTCTGTGAAGTTGTAGAAAGTCTTGATTTTTGATTTTGTTTTTAAATTTATTTTTATCTTATGTATAGAGCAAATCCATGTGGTTAATGTAAGTGTACCGCCTTTGTGCCTTATATATGAACTGCCAAAGGCATCACCAGATTCCTTGGAACAGAAGTTTCCAAGATAGTTGTGAAACTCCATGTGGTTTCAGGAAACTGAGGCTATGTCCCAGCCAGAGCTGCAAGTAGTCCTTATCCCAGCCTCATCTCTCTAGTGCCTTGATTAGTGCATTTCTTTATCAATTTTAGGCACCATGGTCAAGACATCTTTATTCCACAGATGCCAGAGTGATGAAACATATGAAAATAAAGTAACAGGATTCATAAATGTACTCAAATACAAAAATCATGTGACCATCTTATTGAATGCAGAGAAATCTTTTTTTGTTTTGTTTTGTTTTTTAACTTTTATTGCACTATGATGAGGAAAGTTACATGATTTCAATTTATCTGAATTTGTTAACATTTAAAAACATATTTTAAGTACATAGAATTAAATCACATTCTTGTTTCCCTTTTATACCCCAACTCCTTCCAGAAACCCCATCTTCAATACCTACAACATCTTTTTTGTCATATTCCTTAAAATTTATTAAATATTATAACAATAAAAATAAGTATTATAAAAGTTGTTTGACATAAAACAGCAATCAATTTAATAATCTTATGTAGACACTCATCTACAGCAATAGTGAAAATACATTTTTCTCAATATAAATTTTAAATAACTCCAAACATATTAACTGTATATTTCAAAATTATACATCACTACTAGTATTTTCTTAAATGAACATAAATATATAAAGTCTTTTTGCTTCTTTGTTTTATGTTTAGTAGAGTTTAAAATATTGACTCTTACTGTGGTATAAGCCCAAAATAAGAACAATTTTTAGACATTGATTTCATTGTAATAAGGCTGTACTTCAATGACCTTCACATCACCAAAGGATTTTAACTCCATCATAGCTAAGCTGAGAGTTGATAATTCTACTGCACCAAGAAATGAATTGTAGGCACGATTTTTGGATACAGACTTCCTGCTGTGGTCAAAGCTATTTGATTTGAGTGAGTGACTTTATTCTTAGCCCACAGAAAACAGGTTACATTAATTTAAGAAATGGTGTATGTATTAAGATGGTCTATCCATAAAGTCATTCGTCAACTCTCACAATGAACAATGGTTCTGCTTGGAGAGTGGCACAGACATTAGGTGAGGGTAAGAATTTGATTCATTGGCTGTGATAATTTGGATACTCAGAAAAAGAGTAACTTATAAAGTCCTCTTCTTCAAACTTGATACAAAATTTACAAATGTCAAGCAAAGCATTCAGTCTTACTCTTTGTTGTTCTCTTTCCTACAAGGCACCACCCAAGTTAATTGTCTATGTCTCCCTTGGGTATATAAATACTTTTGAAATGTATAAGCTGTTCTGAAAACCATAGTATAGTGTGAAAACGTGAAATAAACAATACTAATAATAGAGAGGCTGAGATAGGAGAAGCAAGATTTCAAGACCCTTATGTTGTACACAGCCAGACACTGTCACAAACAAACAAGCTGAAAGTGTATATAGATTGTACAATATTGGACCTGTTTCTCCAATTACCAAATTAGAGAAACCATTGGATGACAATCAACAAATTTCTAATTCCTCATATTATTAGATTTCAATCAATTAGGATATGTTGGTAATATTAATTTTCATATTAAGATATTAAGAAAAAGTAATTGTCACTTCTTGTTTTTCTTGTAAGAGGTAGAATTAGGTTTCTGTGGATTTGATGAAAGGTTACTTTCTTGCTTCTTCTAGGGTGTAGTTTTGCTCCTTATGTTGATGTTTTCCATCTACTATCCTTTATAGGGCTGGATTTGTGGAAAGATATTGTGTATTTTGTTTTGTTATGGACTATCTTGTTTTCTCCATCTATGGTAATTGAGAGCTTGTTGGGTATAGTAGCCCGGGCTGGCATTTGTGTT